>JAVIAB010000059.1:52848549-52883549 GCA_032433765.1 Megaustenia siamemsis | reverse complement strand
AGGATTGTTTCATTGTTCTTGATTTAAAAACGGTCTTGTTGCCGTCAGTACTTCGCTATATCAAGTAATACTTATCACCTCTTTGCTCAAATAAACTCATCAGATGTGTTCACTGACAGCCCTTCATTGCAAGATGTGCGTGGTTGATAGAGAGAAAAACAATGTAATTATTTGTAATCTTACAAGATGAATAAGTAATACGGACTATGCTTTCAAATAACAACTGGAGAATTCACGGTTAATACATGATAATCTCATAGATAGTACCACAATACAAGGTTAACTTGTCCGGCAAGCTCACGGGTATTATACAGCAAGCTCACAGACAAAGCCTAGCAAGCTCACAGATAATATACAGTAAGCTCACTGATACAGCAAGCTCACTGACAACGCCAGCAAGCTCACAGATAATATACAGCAAGCTCACAGATATATACAGCAAGCTCACTGACAAAGCCTAGCAAGCTCACAGATAATATACAGCAAGCTCACACATAATAATCAGCAAGCTCACAGACAAAGCCTAGCAAACTCACAGATAATATACTCACGAAAACAAGTTAGTGTGCAAATATATTAGTATTAGTACATGTTATTTAAATGGTTACCAGATTTTTTTCTCGGAAAGTAAAGCAGCACAGGCGAAATACCGACCACATGACCCCAAAAGTCATGTGCCGAAGGTCTTTAAAAATGATGGTCTCTAACACCATATTCCCTATGTGCCACTCCCTATGTGCCACTTGGCGTTCTTTACATTTTTTAAATAGTAAATGTTATTGTTTTAGACATTTTGAACGACGTGAAATAAAACTTGCACACGTTTCAGTGTGGGTAGTGTACATACCCACGTGCAGTTACAAGTGCTTTGCACTATTTATGAAGAAGTCATTTTGACACAAGCTAAATCCTGTGAAAAGTGCCATAGGGGAAAATTTATCACAGATATGGGAAGTATGTGTATCTAATCACACTTACAGGAAAATACAATTGTTGAAATAGAGATTACCAAAAGTCCAATAGAAACATTTTTGTTTGCTAGTCCAAGATTAAACTAACAGTAGCAAGCTCTAGATATAGAGATGTGAGATGTTGGAACGACTGTATCATATAAGCTAACAGTAGAGAGCTATAGATATAGAGATGTGAGATGCTGGAACGACTGTATCATGTAAGCTAACAGTAGTGAGCTATAGATATAAAGATGTGAGATGTTGGAACGACTGGATCATTTAAGCTAACAGTAGAGAGCTATAGATATAGAGATGTGAGATGTTGGAACGACTGGATCATTTAAGCTAACAGCAGATAGCTACAGATATAGAGATGTGAGATGCTGGAACGACTGTATCATTTAAGCTAACAGTAGAGAGCTATAGATATAGAGATGTGAGATGCTGGAACAACTGTATCATTTAAGCTAACAGCAGAGAGCTATAGATATAGAGATGTGAGATGTTGGAACGACTGTATTTTGTAAGCTAACAGTAGAGAGCTCTAGATATAGAGATGTGAGATGCTGAAACAACTGTATCATGTAAGCTAACAGTAGAGAGCTCTAGATATAGAGATGTGAGATGCTGAATGTCTATAGCAAATTTCTATGTTCACCAGAACATTGCATCACGCCTTCAAGCTGTTTACCATAAAATTGGATCCACTGCAGATTGCCACAAAGGTCGCCGACCAAAAGTTAAAACCCAGCACAAGACCATAAATTACACTTTGTGGATCTTCGTAATAGGTTCATCCAGGTAACAGGGACTGCCAAGAACGTTCCATGTTTAAGAAGTGTCGTCGTATGAAAGAAGCAAATCTGTTACTTTACTGGCCTGCGGTTAGATTGTACTGCCACGTCGCCTTTGACAAATCTGCTTGACATGGACCAGGCAGCCACGTCGTCTTTGACAAACCTGCTTGACATGGATCAGACAGCCACGTCGCCTTTGACAAGCCCCCTTGACGTGGAGCAGACAGCATGTGGCTTGACTTTATCATCAATGGAGACACGTAATGATCTATGAGTGAAGATTCTGTTTGTAAGGCAATAGTAGGCATTGTTTAGTGTACAGGAGTAAGGGAGATCATTTTGTTGACAATGATGATGGTTGTTTGGTGTACAGGAGTAAGGGAGATCATTTTGTTGACAATGTTGATGGTTGTTTGGTGTACAGTAGTAAGGGAGATCATTTTGTGGACAATGATGATGGTTGTTTGGTGTACATGAGTAAGGGAGATCATTTTGTTGACAATGTTGATGGTTGTTTGGTGTACAGTAGTAAGGGAGATCATTTTGTGGACAATGATGATGGTTGTTTGGTGTACATGAGTAAGGGAGATCATTTTGTTGACAATGTTGATGGTTGTTTGGTGTACATGAGTAAGGGAGATCATTTTGTTGACAATGATGATGGTTGTTTGGTGTACAGGAGTAAGGGAGATCATTTTGTGGACAATGATGATGGTTGTTTGGTGTACATGAGTAAGGGAGATCATTTTGTTGACAATGATGATGGTTGTTTGGTGTACATGAGTAAGGGAGATCATTTTGTTGACAATGTTGATGGTTGTTTGGTGTACATGAGTAAGGGAGATCATTTTGTGGACAATGATGATGGTTGTTTGGTGTACATGAGTAAGGGAGATCATTTTGTTGACAATGTTGATGGTTGTTTGGTGTACAGTAGTAAGGGAGATCATTTTGTGGACAATGATGATGGTTGTTTGGTGTACATGAGTAAGGGAGATCATTTTGTTGACAATGATGATGGTTGTTTGGTGTACAGGAGTAAGGGAGATCATTTTGTTGACAATGTTGATGGTTGTTTGGTGTACAGTAGTAAGGGAGATCATTTTGTGGACAATGATGATGGTTGTTTGGTGTACATGAGTAAGGGAGATCATTTTGTTGACAATGTTGATGGTTGTTTGGTGTACAGTAGTAAGGGAGATCATTTTGTGGACAATGATGATGGTTGTTTGGTGTACATGAGTAAGGGAGATCATTTTGTTGACAATGTTGATGGTTGTTTGGTGTACATGAGTAAGGGAGATCATTTTGTTGACAATGATGATGGTTGTTTGGTGTACAGGAGTAAGGGAGATCATTTTGTGGACAATGATGATGGTTGTTTGGTGTACATGAGTAAGGGAGATCATTTTGTTGACAATGATGATGGTTGTTTGGTGTACATGAGTAAGGGAGATCATTTTGTTGACAATGTTGATGGTTGTTTGGTGTACATGAGTAAGGGAGATCATTTTGTGGACAATGATGATGGTTGTTTGGTGTACATGAGTAAGGGAGATCATTTTGTTGACAATGTTGATGGTTGTTTGGTGTACAGTAGTAAGGGAGATCATTTTGTTGACAATGATGATGGTTGTTTGGTGTACATGAGTAAGGGAGATCATTTTGTTGACAATGATGATGGTTGTTTGGTGTACAGGAGTAAGGGAGATCATTTTGTTGACAATGTTGATGGTTGTTTGGTGTACAGGAGTAAGGGAGAACATTTTGTTGATAATGATGATGGTTGTTTGGTGTACAGGAGTAAGGGAGATCATTTTGTTGACAATGATGATCGTTGTTTGGTGTACAGGAGTAAGGGAGATCATTTTGTTGACAATGATGATGGTTGTTTGGTGTACAGGAGTAAGTGAGATCATTTTGTTGACAATGATGATGGTTGTTTGGTGTACAGGAGTAAGGGAGAACATTTTGTTGACAATGATGATGGTTGTTTGGTGTACAGGAGTAAGGGAGAACGTTTTGTTGACAGTGATGATGGTTGTTTGGTGTACAGGAGTAAGGGAGAACATTTTGTTGACAATGACGATCGTTGTTTGGCGTACAAGAGTAAGGGGAACCTTTTGTTGACAGTGATGATGGTTGTTTGGTGTACAGGAGTAAGGGAGAACATTTTTTTGACAATGATGATGGTTGTTTGGTGTACAGGAGTAAGGGAGAACGTTTTGTTGACAATGATGATGGTTGTTTGGTGTACAGGAGTAAGGGAGATCATTTTGTTGACAATGATGATGGTTGTTTGGTGTACAGGAGTAAGGGAGATCATTTTGTTGACAATGATGATGGTTGTTTGGTTTACAGGAGTAAGGGAGATCATTTTGTTGACAATGATGATGGTTGTTTGGTGTACAGGAGTAAGGGAGATCATTTTGTTGACAATGGTGCTGCAGAGAAACAGATGAGAGGAGGCAATGTAATAGTTTGGGGGCGGAACTTCTTATACAGCCAGGACAAGACTTGCCATCATAACCGGTATTGGATACAGAGATGAGATCACTACACCGCAAGTAGAGCTCCTCAATGGACCAGACATGGCAATGATGTTGCACCAAACAATGCTGGACCATATATAGACCACTTTCAGCGGCACTCTCATACTGTCTGACGTTTCTCCCATCAAGCAAGTGTAGAACGAGCAGGAGTGTACGCTGCGGAGAAAACAAAACCATGTTGACATCCACCACCAGTTAGCTTTAGTGCTGCAAGAAGACCGGAATAACATACCACAGCAACGGATCCAGCGTCTCATTGATACCAAAAGAAGGTGCAGTTAAACAGCGATAATTGCTCAAGGTGGATGGGTGAACATAAACGAGATCACGATTTAATTGTGTTTTCCTTTGGGGTGTTATGCTTAGATTAGTTTTTACCTTTCTATGGGACACTCACAAAAATCGAAGCCATCTCTTACTCCTTTCTTCAAATTTCAACCAAATTGTTCAAGTTTTATTTCATGTCTTTCAAGAAATTACTCACAGTGACACATAAACTAGAAATGTTTTACATGTAACATTTTGCTCGTGAATATACAACTAGCACACAGATAAAACTCAGCTCACAGATAGAACTCAGATCACAGACGAAACTCAGCTCACCGATAAAACTCAGATCACAGATAAAACTCAGCTCACAGATAAAACTCAGATCACAGATAAAACTCAGATCACAGACAAAACTCAGCTCACAGATAAAATTCAGCTCACATATAAAACTCAGCTCACAGATAACACTCAGATCACAGACAAAACTCAGCTCACAGATAAAACTCAGCTCATAGATAAAACTCAGATCACAGATAAAAATCAGCTCACAGATAAAACTCAGATGACAGGTAAAATTCAGCTCACAGATAAAACTCAGTTCATAGATAAAAACCAGCTCACAGATAAAACAAAGATCATAGACAAAACTCAGCTCACAGATAAAACTCAGCTCACAGATAAAACTCAGATCACATATAAAACTCAGATCACATATAAAACTCAGCGCACAGATAAAACTCAGCTCATAGATAAAACTCAGCTCAGAGACAAAACTAAGCTCACAGACAAAACTCAGCTCACAGATAAAACACAGCTCACAGATAAAACTCAGCTCACGGGCAAAATTCAGCTCACAGATAAAACACAGCTCACAGATAAAACACAGCTCACAGACAAGACTCAGCTCACAGGCAAAATTCAGCTCACATATAAAACTCAGCTCACATATAAAACTCAGCTCACAGACAAAACTCAGCTCACAGATAAAACTCAGCTCACAGATAAAACTCAGCTCACAGATAAAACTAAGCTCACAGATAAATCTCAGCTCACAGATAAAACTTATCTCATAGATATAACTCAGCTCACAGATAAAACTCAGCTCACAAATAAAACTCAGCTCACAGACAAAACTCAGCTCACAGATAAAACTCAACTCATAGATAAAACTCAGCTCACATATAAAACTCAGCTCACAGATAAAACTCAGCTCACAGATAAAACTCAGCTCATAGACAAGATTCAGCTCACAGATAAAACTCAGCTCACAGATAAAACTCAGATCACAAACAAAACTCAGCTCATAGATAAAACTCAGCTCACAGATAAAACTAAGCTCACAAATAAAACTCAGATCACAGATAAAACTTATCTCATAGATAAAACTCAGCTCACAGATAAAACTCAGCTCACAAATAAAACTCAGCTCACAGACAAAACTCAGCTCATAGATAAAACTCAGCTCATAGATAAAACTCAGCTCACAGACAAAACTCAGCTCACAGACAAAATCAGCTCACAGACAAAACTCAGCTCATAGATAAAACTCAGATCACAGACAAAACTCAGCTCACAGACAAAACTCAGCTCATATATAAAACTCAGCTCACAGATAAAACTCAGCTCACAGATAAAACTCAGCTCACAGATAAAGCTCAGCTCAAATATAAAACTCAGATCACAGATAAACCTCAGCTCACAGATAAAACTCAGCTCACAGAGAAAACTCAGCTCACAGAGAAAACTCAGCTCAATGATAAAACTCAGCTCGCAGATAAAGCTTAGCTCACAGACAAGACTCAGCTCACAGATAAAACTCAGCTCATTGATAAAACTCAGATCACAGATAAAATTCAACTCGCAACTAAAACTCAGCTCACTGACAAAACTCAGCTCACATATAAAACTCAGCTCGCAGATAACACTCAGATCACAGACAAAACTCAGCTCACAGATAAAAATCAGCTCACAGATAAAACTCAGATGACAGGTAAAATTCAGCTCACAGATAAAACTCAGTTCATAGATAAAAACCAGCTCACAGATAAAACAAAGATCATAGACAAAACTCAGCTCACAGATAAAACTCAGCTCACAGATAAAACTCAGATCACATATAAAACTCAGATCACATATAAAACTCAGCGCACAGATAAAACTCAGCTCATAGATAAAACTCAGATCACAGATAAAAATCAGTTCACAGATAAAACTCAGATGACAGGTAAAACTCAGCTCACAGGTAAAACTCAGTTCATAGATAAAAACCAGCTCACAGATAAAACAAAGATCATAGACAAAACTCAGCTCACAAATAAAACAAAGATCATAGACAAAAATCAGCTCACAGATAAAACTCAGCTCAGAGACAAAACTAAGCTCACAGACAAAACTCAGCTCACAGATAAAACACAGCTCACAGATAAAACTCAGCTCACGGGCAAAATTCAGCTCACAGATAAAACACAGCTCACAGATAAAACACTGCTCACAGACAAGACTCAGCTCACAGGCAAAATTCAGCTCACATATAAAACTCAGCTCACATATAAAACTCAGCTCACAGACAAAACTCAGCTCACAGATAAAACTCAGCTCACAGATAAAACTCAGCTCACAGATAAAACTAAGCTCACAGATAAATCTCAGCTCACAGATAAAACTTATCTCATAGATATAACTCAGCTCACAGATAAAACTCAGCTCACAAATAAAACTCAGCTCACAGACAAAACTCAGCTCACAGATAAAACTCAACTCATAGATAAAACTCAGCTCACATATAAAACTCAGCTCACAGATAAAACTCAGCTCATAGACAAGATTCAGCTCACAGATAAAACTCAGCTCACAGATAAAACTCAGATCACAAACAAAACTCAGCTCATAGATAAAACTCAGCTCACAGATAAAACTAAGCTCACAAATAAAACTCAGATCACAGATAAAACTTATCTCATAGATAAAACTCAGCTCACAGATAAAACTCAGCTCACAAATAAAACTCAGCTCACAGACAAAACTCAGCTCATAGATAAAACTCAGCTCATAGATAAAACTCAGCTCACAGACAAAACTCAGCTCACAGACAAAATCAGCTCACAGACAAAACTCAGCTCATAGATAAAACTCAGATCACAGACAAAACTCAGCTCACAGACAAAACTCAGCTCATATATAAAACTCAGCTCACAGATAAAACTCAGCTCACAGATAAAACTCAGCTCACAGATAAAGCTCAGCTCAAATATGAAACTCAGGTCACAGATAAACCTCAGCTCACAGATAAAACTCAGATCACAGAGAAAACTCAGCTCACAGAGAAAACTCAGCTCACAGAGAAAACTCAGCTCACAGAGAAAACTCAGCTCAATGATAAAACTCAGCTCACAGATAAAGCTTAGCTCACAGACAAGACTCAGCTCACAGATAAAACTCAGCTCATTGATAAAACTCAGATCACAGATAAAATTCAACTCGCAACTAAAACTCAGCTCACAGATAAAACTCAGCTTATAGATAAAACTCAGCTCATAGATAAAGCAGTCCAATATGTACTCAAATATAAAGCTGACTTCTCCTTTAACTTCTCAGGAACTCCACAAAGCACCGACTGACCACCTGGATTGTCCTGTCGCTCAACGATGTACCTTCAATTCTCCATCCGATGTGTTACCAAAATAAGCATTCAACTGAGCTCACCTCCTTCTTCCTGCCAATGGCGATGGAACAGTTTCGGCACAGACCGGTAGAGCCAACCGATAACTGGATATCACTTGTTCAGTTCAGGATTTGAGTTCATATATGATATTGTCCTCATTTGATTGGACATCTTTGAC
Source organism: Megaustenia siamemsis (assembly GCA_032433765.1). Taxonomy (NCBI): domain Eukaryota; kingdom Metazoa; phylum Mollusca; class Gastropoda; order Stylommatophora; family Ariophantidae; genus Megaustenia; species Megaustenia siamemsis. The sequence continues at coordinate 52,875,138 of JAVIAB010000059.1, read as the reverse complement.
TTTAACTATCCAATCTGCTTGTAAAATGACATTTATACTTTTTAATGGATTTGTGTATGGTCTTTGGTGATTGCACGAGGGTATAAATAGCTGCACCAGTTTAAATGGGTGCTACCACGCGAACGGCAGCTTTGTCTGGTGTAAACATACCCACAGGGGATGACAGCTCGTCACGACCTCTGTCTCGTTCTCGTGGTCTGCATTCAGGTCTTGCACGATGTCGTGGATTCTCACACAGCAGAAGTACCAGCTGCTGCTGTCTCCAAACTCTTGGATTATTCGCTTTGATGCTCACGTGGTTCCCTGCTCCAGCTGCGGCTCAATCACTGAATCTGCGTGAGTACTTTCACTGTATCGTTTATGTGTTTACAACTGACATGTGTGTGTGTGTGTGTGTGTACAAAGAAGATATATGTTATGTGTGTGTATATATATAACAGTGTATATGTTATGTACATGTGTATATGTTTATATTTCCTCTTCTGTCCTTCCTAATTTACCTTTCAGCGTCGAGGGGAGATATAATTTGCGTTTTTTTTTAAACTTCTGTTCGCCTCTGTTGCTGTTGTTTCCTAGTATTTTTAATATTCCGCTAATCAATCTTTTTCGTGGTCGGCCCTTGGGTCTGGTATTCTCGCAATGCTTATTGAAGGCTCGTTGTGTTGTTTTTGGCACTCTATCTTATCGCGTGGCCAAACCATTGTATCTGTTGTATCTTTGTGTATTCTATCTATCTATCTATTGACCTTTCGAGCCGTAGCCGGCCCATAAGGCGTAGACCAAGATACTCCCTCTCTAATCTGAATTTTTGTTCTAGCAGTTTTCAATTCTTTTAAAGATATTTTATCAAATCTCGCCATTTGTCTCTGTTCTGTGCAATCAGCTCTATCTCATTAAAGGATCCGATTCCTGCTGCTCTTGCCTCTCTCATCAATGTTCTTCTCAGTCAGTGTCTCTCTGGGTCTTCCTCTTTTTCTCTTACCTGTTGTTTCCCACATGAGGGCTTGCTTTGCTATTCAGTTATCACTTCTCATCACATGTCCAACATATAACCATCGTCTTTTCTTTATTACTGAAGATATTAGTGGTTGATTGACGATTTCTCTAATTTCCTCGTTTGTTTTGAATTCGTTCCACGCTATACCAAGTATTTTCCTTAGACATTTATTTTCGAATGCATTCAACTTTGTTTCTATATCTCTTGTTGTTTTCCAGCTTTCACACGCATACGTAAGGGTTGATAGTACATTTGATTTCAATAGTAAAAGGTTTGTGTTTGTGCTGATGAGTTTTGATTTCCACAACTTTTCAAGGCTTCTGAAAGACATTGTTGCTTTAGCTATTCTGATTCTAATTTCTTTGCTTGTATCCCCTTCTCGATCAATGTGACTTCCAAGATAGATAAAGTGATCGATCTCTTCCACTGGTTTGTTTTCCATGTATTTTGTCGTCTGTTGGAATTAAGCTTTTTATGTATTGTGTATTCTATGCCAGGCATTATTCCTAGCTTTTTTTTTCTCAGTTTTTCATTTCTGATCTTATCTCTCAGTCTGTTTTCTGCCATGCTTATAATACATTTCATTTCTGATCGTATCTCTCAGTCTGTTTTCTGCCATGCTTATAATACATTTCATTTCTGATCTTATCTCTCAGTCTGTTTTCTGCCATGCTTATAATACATTTCATTTCTGATCTTATCTCTCAGTCTGTTTTCTGCCATGCTTATAATACATTTCATTTCTGATCTTATCTCTCAGTCTGTTTTCTGCCATGCTTATAATACATTTCATTTCTGATCTTATCTCTCAGTCTGTTTTCTGCCATGCTTATAATACATTTCATTTCTGATCTTATCTCTCAGTCTGTTTTCTGCCATGCTTATAATACATTTCATTTCTGATCTTATCTCTCAGTCTATTTTCTGCCATGCTTATAATACATTTCATTTCTGATCTTATCTCTCAGTCTGTTTTCTGTCATGCTTATAATACATTTCATTTCTGATCTTATCTCTCAGTTTGTTTTCTGCCATGCTTATAATACATTTCATTTCTGATCTTATCTCTCAGTCTGTTTTCTGCCATGCTTATAATACATTTCATTTCTGATCTTATCTCTCAGTCTATTTTCTGCCATGCTTATAATACATTTCATTTCTGATCTTATCTCTCAGTCTGTTTTCTGCCATGCTTATAATACATTTCATTTCTGATCTTATCTCTCAGTCTGTTTTCTGCCATGCTTATAATACATTTCATTTCTGATCTTATCTCTCAGTCTGTTTTCTGCCATGCTTATAATACATTTCATTTCTGATCTTATCTCTCAGTCTGTTTTCTGCCATGCTTATAATACATTTCATTTCTGATCTTATCTCTCAGTCTGTTTTCTGCCATGCTTATAATACATTTCATTTCTGATCTTATCTCTCAGTCTGTTTTCTGCCATGCTTATAATACATTTCATTTCTGATCTTATCTCTCAGTCTGTTTTCTGCCATGCTTATAATACATTTTATTTCTGATCTTATCTCTCAGTCTGTTTTCTGCCATGCTTATAATACATTTCATTTCTGATCTTATCTCCCAGTCTGTTTTCTGCCATGCTTATAATACATTTCATTTCTGATCTTATCTCCCAGTCTGTTTTCTGCCATGCTTATAATACATTTCATTTCTGATCTTATCTCCCAGTCTGTTTTCTGTCATGCTTATAATACATTTCATTTCTGATCTTATCTCCCAGTCTGTTTTCTGCCATGCTTATAATACATTTCATTTCTGATCTTATCTCTCAGTCTGTTTTCTGCCATGCTTATAATACATTTCATTTCTGTAGTGGTTAATTTTTCTTATTGTTCTTGAATCTTGCGCCCTGACACTGGTAGCACAACTTTGGGATGAAGATTGTGTTGTTGTGTCCGTTTTGCGTCTATAGTCATGTCCTTGTTGGACAGTATTGATGATAGTAGTCCAAAGATTTGACATTTTTTGGGGCACCTTGAGTCTATTTCTGCTGCTTGTGAATTATGCATATATGTGTGTGTGTGACTGTTCGTGCGCGTGCACGCACACAGTCACACTTACAGCCTTGTATCTGTTCTATTGTTTTCCTGCATCTCTTTTTTAGCCAAAATATGAGACAACTGAAAACATTGAGGGAATAAAAGACAGAGAGAATAGAGGGAAAAAGAGTCTGCCTCTACTGCGTTAAGTTTCTTATGGTCAGTACATTGGACTAGAACAATGAATCAGTTCATTGAAACTGTCTTTGAGGCCTGAATTCAGTTCTTAGCTTTCTCCACAGTTCACATCTTGGAAGGATTCAGGACAGTTCACGTGTTGGAAGGACTCAGGACAGTTCACATGTTGGAAGGATTCAGGACAGTTCACATGCTGGAAAGATCCAGGGGAGATCACATGTTGGAAGGATTCAGGACAGTTCACATGTTGGAAGGATTCAGGACAGTTCACGTGTTGGAAGGATTCAGGACAGTTCACATGTTGGAAGGATTCAGGACAGTTCACATGCTGGAAGGATCCAGGGGAGATCACATGTTGGAAGGATTCAGGACAGTTCACATGCTGGAAGGATCCAGGGGAGATCACATGTTGGAAGGATTCAGGACAGTTCACGTGTTGGATGGATTCAGGACAGTTCACATGCTGGAAGGATCCAGGGGAGATCACATGTTGGAAGGATTCAGGACAGTTCACATGTTGGAAGGATTCAGGACAGTTCACATGTTGGAAGGATTCAGGACAGTTCACATGCTGGAAGGATCCAGGGGAGATCACATGTTGGAAGGATTCAGGACAGTTCACGTGTTGGATGGATTCAGGACAGTTCACATGCTGGAAGGATTCAGGACAGTTCACATGTTGGAGGGATTCAGGACACTTCACATGTTGGAGGGATTCAGGACAGTTCACGTGTTGGAAGGATTCAGGACAGTTCACGTGTTGAAGGATTCAGGACAGTTCACATGTTGGAGGGATTCAGGACATTTCACATGTTGGAGGGTTTCAGGACAGTTCACATGTTGGAGGGATTCAGGGCATTTCACATGTTGGAGGGATTCAGGACAGTTCACGTGTTGGAAGGATTCAGGACAGTTCACATGTTGGAGGGATTCAGGACAGTTCACATGTTGGAGGGATTCAAGACATTTCACATGTTGGAGGGATTCAGGACAGTTCACGTGTTGGAAGGATTCAGGACAGTTCACGTGTTGGAAGGATTCAGGACAGTTCACATGTTGGAGGGATTCAGGACATTTCACATGTTGGAAGGATTCAGGACATTTCACATGTTGGAAGGATTCAGGACAGTTCACGTGTTGGAATGATTCAGGACAGTTCACATGTTGGAAGGATTCAGGACAGTTCACGTGTTGGAAGGATTCAGGACAGTTCACATGTTGGAAGGATTCAGGACTGTTCACATGTTGGAAGGATTCAGGACAGTTCACATGTTGGAAGGATTCAGGACAGTTCACATGTTGGAAGGATTCAGGACAGTTCACAAGTTGGAAGGATTGAGGACAGTTCACAAGTTGGAAGGATTCAGGACAGTTCACATGTTGGAAAAATTCAGGACAGTTCACGTGTTGGAAGGATTCAGGACAGTTCACGTGTTGGAAGGATTAAGGACAGTTCACATGTTGGAAGGATTCAGGACAGTTCACATGTTGGAAGGATTCAGGACAGTTCACAAGTTGGAAGGATTCAGGACAGTTCACGTGTTGGAAGGATTCAAGACAGTTCACGTGTTGGAAGGATTCAGGACAGTTCTCGTGTTGGAAGGATTCAGGACAGTTCACATGTTGGAAGGATTCAGGACAGTTCACGTGTTGGAAGGATTCAGGACAGTTCACATGTTGGAAGGATTCAGGACAGTTCACGTGTTGGAAGGATTCAGGACAGTTCACATGTTGGAAGGATTCAGGACAGTTCACGTGTTGGAAGGATTCAGGACAGTTCACATGCTGGAAGGATCCAGGGGAGATCACATGTTGGAAGGATTCAGGACAGTTACATAATCCTGATATACCCTGTCAGTGTAATGTAATCTAGCTTGATCATGTCAGTGTAATGTAATCTAGCTTGATCCTGTCAGTGTAATGTAATCTAGCTTGATCCTGTCAATGTAAGATAATCCAGATCGATCCTGTCAATGTAATGTAATCTAGCTTGATCCTGTCAGTGTAATGTAAACTAGCTCGATTATGTCAATGTGACATAGTCTAGGTCGACCCCAAAACACACTTGATCTCATATCACGCTACCGAACCAGTCATTTTCTAATCTAAAAGGAATTCCAATTGCTTCTGTCCGGCCTGTCAATGCCTTCGTTTTGCCATTAAGCCAAGAATCAAAGTGCACACATTCTCGAGGATATTTTATTTTCTAGATAAGATTTCAAACTCTGTGGTCTGTCCTGTTTGTTCTGATCTTGTACAATTTGTTAGCCATCACCGGTCCACTTGTACGTTTTTAGTTGATTAGTTTAGTCCGTGCTGTCTAGTCTGTACAGACCATGTTGTCTGCCTTACCTTGTTACTTGTCTATCTTGTTACCTGTCTTACCTTGTTTTTTTTGTGGTAAACAACGTTACCTGTTGTTCCATGGGACTTGCAAAGCACGTTTGTGTATCATGCCACGGTACCAGTCTTGCCACGTGACATGAACACGTTGACATTTGATTCCAATAAATAAGTTTGTATACACTACACACACTAAATATATCATCTTTTCTTATATAACTATTTTCTTGCATCGTCCTTTTGTTCTGCCTGCATTGATAAGGAATAACTATTTGTTTAATATAAAAAGTGCAATTCTGAAATGTAAATTAATAATATCGCATTGAAATAGATAAAACAAAATATTAATGTTGTGAATGGTGCAAGAAATAGCAGACATTAATCAAACTTCCTAAACTACGTCTTGACATAGAGGAGCCAGTAGTGGGGTGTAATAAACACTCCAAGGTGACAGCTTTACAAGGCAGGAACACAACACAATACTGACGTTTCATTTGTTGTGTTCCTTCCTTGTAAAGCTGTCACCTTGGAGTGTTTATCCCACCCCACCACTGGCTCCTTGCTACCAGCTTTACCGCAACATTGCAATTATTTGCCTGTTCCCTATCTCTTGACTTAACCTTAGAAGAACAGACTTTCATGGACTCGCCACATGCAGGGGTCCAGGCTTTGGAATTGTGAGGGGAATAATGAACAAAAAAATGACGGATGTGGTTAATTATTGAAGAAAGAGGCTAATGAGAAACATAAGGAACGTTATGCTGGAGGAGGTAGGTATTAGAATATTAGATTTCCAAGAAATGTGAATGTTGCATTTCTGCCAGGCCAGCTATCAATTACGTTTTTCTTTGTCTCTCTCTCTCTCTCGCATATTTTTGTCTCCTTTTCGTAATATGTGTGTGTGTGTGTGTGTGTGTGTGTGTGTGTGTGTGTGTGTATATATATATATATATATAATAATCATAAATCAAGTGCTGTGCCTGCTGGCGTAGGTGATGTTGTCTCTCCACAACTTTCGATCTCGACAGTTATTTATGAAGTCAATTGGCGATTCATGATTGTACACAGAAATTACGACGGTGGTTTTATGCTGCTATCCGTCGGTTTGTTTACGGTTGACTCCGCTAGCCTTTGACCAAAAATTTTCACCCTAAGGCAGTGGGGTTGTGTTTATTTCAGGGTATCCTCCCTTAGCTTTTTACTCTCCCGAGCATACCTGCAAGGCAGCAGGGCAGCCGCAGGTTGTACTGTCTACTGTATACTGTATACAATAGCAGATAAAATTACCGAACAGTATATATACACATATATACACTCACATATACACATATGTAGCCGAATTTATTGACAGAAGAATACAAAACATCAACAAAATACCGAACAAACAGAGACAAAGAAATACAAAAGAATGCATTAAATGCGAAGCTGCAGTAAAGCTAATAAATATGAGGGAGAATTGAAAAAAAAAATAGAAAAAATGGTATGTAAAAGCTTTACGTGATTGGTAGACGACACAAATTTGAACGACGTTTCGGCTCAACAGGCCTTCAGCAGGAACAAACAAACAAACAAACAACACACACACAGATATGTAAGTAAATAAAACTATTGCTACATAGCTAACTAGTAATGAAACATCCAAAACAAAATAATCGAAACAGGTTTAAGAAAAGAAACATGTCTTCTCTGTGTCGTGAACCGTGGCCGGAATGAAAACCCTTTACACGGTTTGACCCTCCGACCAGCAGGGTACAGCGCACGCCCGCGACTCTCTCTTTCTCATTCCAGTCTGTGTATGTGTTGTTTGTTTGTTCCTGCTGAAGGCCTATTGAGCCGAAACGTCGTTCAAATTTGTGTCGTCTATCAATCACGTAAAGCTTTTACCATACCATTTGTTTCTATTTTTTTTTGTTCAATTGTCCCTAACAAATAGGCAAGTAAGGCGGCTAGCGAGCCATGCCTGGCTTCCTTGAGAGGGATTGAGATGGATGAAGAGTGTGATTGCTGCCTTTCATCATCGCGATATCATTCTTTCAATCATGAGGCTGTCTTGTCTTGTATCATTTATTCAGTGCCTGTTCCTTGACAGAGTCCCAGTAGCTTTAGACCCCCTAGACGCTACCTTGTTTCACTGATCATACCTTTCCAACATTCTCTTGTTAACATTCCTTATTTCTCTCACCGGTTTTGTGTGTGTGTGCGCGCGCGCGCTTATAGTTGATTGTGTTAACCTCAAGATGGCATTTGAACTAAATTCCATTAAAACAGAGTTACTTTAACGGATGAATGAGTCTACACATTCCGTTCATGATTACAACTGATATTGTTGGGACTGGTTCTAATTTGTGAGACCGTTAGAAAGAATGTACATTGATTCAGTTGCATCAATTTTTAACTTGAACGTACAATACATAAATATTATGCTGGATGTTTATTTTAAATAAAACGATCAAGTCAACACAAATATAAATGATAAACAGCTGTCTATTGTTTTATATCTGTCTAAAGTATCATGTGAATCATCATTAAATAATCATAAACGCAGAACCTCTAGTCAGCAATGGTAGAAGCACAAAGTCTAAGCGAGTCTAGACAATTTGCCACTTCTCTGTACACTTGTAATGTTTAACATGGCACATGCCTACCTTCTGTTGTTTATGATTTTCTTCTGTTGGGACACGGCCACACATTTCATTGCTTTGTAAACTTGTCTTCTTGGAGCTAGATCTTGTCTGTTACTCCATTTCTCTCCTTCTAACTAAACAACATCGCATCTACTCATTTTACTCTTACATTGTGTTCATCTGTCAGCTTAGTTCATTCTTATATAAGAATTCCGTGGCTTAATATCAGTTACTTTTATGTTTATGCATGTGAGAGAGAGAGAGAAAGAGAGACAGACAGAGAGAGAGAGAGAGAGAGAGAGAGATGTTGTTAGAAAGTAGGGCGGTGATTTGCCTGGACCTCACAGTTATTTGATGCAATTTTATTTCTAGACGACCACATATTTTTACATTGAATGAACCCACACAAGCAGGTAACTAGCTAACCAGCTGTCCCTAAGCTAACCAGCTGTCCCTAAGCTAAACAGCTGTCCCTAAGCTAACCAGCTGTCCCTAAGCTAACCAGCTGTCCCTAAGCTAACCAGCTGCCCCTAAGCTAACCAGCTGTCCCTAAGCTAACCAGCTGCCCCTAAGCTCACCAGCTGCCCCTAAGCTAACCAACTGTCCTGAAGCTAACCAGCTGCCCCTAAGCTAACCAGCTGTCCCGAAGAGCCTTAGCTACTCTAGAATGATGTTATCTGTCTTGTGATAGTCTAACTAGACACTGAAGGCAGGAGCTGGTTGTGTGATAGTCTAACTAGACACTGAAGGCAGGAGCTGGTTGTGTGATAGTCTAACTAGACACTGAAGGCAGGAGCTGGTTGTGTGATAGTCTAACTAGACACTGAAGGCAGGAGCTGGTTGTGTGATAGTCTAACTAGACACTGAAGGCAGGAGCTGGTTGTGTGATAGTCTAACTAGACACTGAAGGCAGGAGCTGGTTGTGTGATAGTCTAACTAGACACTGAAGGCAGGAGCTGGTTGTGTGATAGTCTAACTAGACACTGAAGGCAGGAGCTGGTTGTGTGATAGTCTAACTAGACACTGAAGGCAGGAGCTGGTTGTTCCATGGGTTGTTTTATGAACGAAAATCGTTATTAGTTATTTAGTCTGTCATATGTTATTTACTTTTGTCAACTCTCACTATTTATATTTATAGTGTTGTCAACTCTCATCATTTCTGATTGTAGTGTTGTCAACTCTCATCATTTCTGATTGTAGTGTTGTCAACTTTCACCATTTCTGATTGTAGTATTGTCAACTTTCACAATTTCTGATTGTAGTATTTAGAAAATAGTAACATTGTGGATAACTTTGTTTTGTTCCACTTCAAATTGGTGGCGTATTTACACACAGAACGCCCCAACTTGTGGGAACAGAACGCCCCAACTTGTGGGAGATATTTTGCCTTGTCCTTACTCTAGACACTACGACGGTAGTTCACGTCGATATCGTTACATTATGTTGACATGGTGAACAGGTTGCTGGCTCATTGTTTCTCTCTTTATTACTCGCTCATCACCGCCTCCTACGGACATTATTTCTCCAGAAACCCAAATTTCACATAGACTAGGTCAGACGTAACAAATGTTAATCGAAAGTCGCCAGGCCAACATTGTGTACTTCACAGCATCCGCCGTTGTGCACACACCACTGTTCGTAAACGCCGGAAATGATCAATACTTCCTGTAGTATATGACTTCTTTCGGCTCGCCGAATCACGTTGGAACCTTTCAGGTGTTGTGTCAACAAGAGGGCGTGTCTTGGGTTGATAATAAGCATATTGTAAGTAGTTGTGAAAAGATTGCAACTTGTTACCTTGGAGATGTCAAATAGTCTCGAATCACGATCGTTTATAGGCTGTGAAGCAGTTTTGTTTTTAAACATTTATTTCAATGTAGTTAGCTCTTGTATTCAGAATAATTTGGCGTTTCAAATTTTTTAGTAATTTTATTTAGGGAATATTCGAATATATATCTATCTATTGACCTTTCGAGCCGTAACCGGCCCATAGGGCGTAGACCAAGATACACCTTCTCCTATATGAATTTTTGTTCTAGCAGTTTTCTTTTAAAGATATTTTATCAAATCTCGCCATCTGTCTCTGTTCTGTGCAAGCAGTTCTATCTCATTGAGGGAGCCGATTCCTGCTGCTCTTGCCTCTCTCATCAATGTTCTTCTCAGTGTCTCCCTGGGTCTTCCTCTTTTTCTTTTACCTGTTGTTTCCCATATGAGGGCTTGCTTTGCTATTCGATTATTATCTCTTCTCATCACATGTCCAACGTATGACCATCGTCTTTTCTTTATTACTGAAGATATTAGTGGTTGATTGGCGATTTCTCTAATTTCCTCGTTTGTTTTGAATTCGTTCCATTCTATACCAAGTATTTTCCTTAGACATTTATTTTCGAATGCGTTCAACTTTGTTTCTATATCTCTTGTTGTTTTCCAGCTTTCACACGCATACGTAAGGGTTGATAGTACATTTGATTTGAATAGCCTAAGTTTTGTGTTTGTGCTAATGAGTTTTGATTTCCACAACTTTTCAAGGCTTCTGAAAGACATTGCTGCTTTAGCCAGTCTGATTCTAATTTCTTTGCTCGTATCCCCTTCTCGATCAATGTGACTTCCAAGATAGATGAAGTGATCGATCTCTTCTACTGGTTTGTTTTCCATGTATATTTTGTCACTTGTTGGAATATATATAATAAATATAATAATGTCCCCTCATGTTTTGTATACATCGGAAATAATGTCAACAGAATAACTTCATTCCAGCCCCTGTAAGCAGAATAACATAATTACAGCCCCTGTAAACAGAATACATTCATTCCAGTCCCTGTAAACAGAATAACTTCATTTTAGCCCATGTAAACAGAATAACATAATTACAGCCCCTGTAAACAGAATACCTTCATTCCAGTCCCTGTAAACAGAATAACTTCATTTCAGCCCATGTAAACTGGATACCTTCATTCCAGTCCCTGTAAACATAATAACTTCATTCTAACCCCTGTAAACAGAATACCTTCATTCCAGCCCCTATAAACAGAATAACTTCATTCCAGCCCATGTAAACATGATATAATTAGATATTATACACAGAAATAGACATTTATATTGAGGTATTATGCACATAAATGGACATTCATAATGAGATATTATACACAGAAATGGACATTCGTGATGAGATATTATACACAGAAATGAACATTCGTATTGAGATATTATACACAGAATGAACATTCATAATGAGATATTATACACAGAAATGAACATTCATATTGAGATATTATACACAGAAATGAACATTCATATTGAGATATTATACACAGAAATGGACATTCATAATGAGATATTATACACAGAAATGAACATTCATAATGAGATATTATACACAGAAATGGACATTCATAATGATATATTATACACAGAAATGAACATTCATAATGAGATATTATACACAGAAATGGACATTCATAATGAGATATTATACACAGAAATGGACATTCATAATGAGATATTATACACAGAAATGGACATTCATAATGAGATATTATACACAGAAATGAACATTCATATTGAGATATTATACACAGAAATGGACATTCATAATGAGATATTATACACAGAAATGGACATTCGTGATGAGATATTATACACAGAAATGAACATTCGTATTGAGATATTATACACAGAAATGAACATTCATAATGAGATATTATACACAGAAATGAACATTCATATTGAGATATTATACACAGAAATGAACATTCATATTGAGATATTATACACAGAAATGGACATTCATAATGAGATATTATACACAGAAATGAACATTCATAATGAGATATTATACACAGAAATAGACATTCATAATGATATATTATACACAGAAATGAACATTCGTAATGAGATATTATACACAGAAATGAACATTCATAATGAGATATTATACACAGAAATGAACATTCGTAATGAGATATTATACACAGAAATGGACATTCATAATGAGATATTATACACAGAAATGAACATTCATAATGAGATATTATACACAGAAATGGACATTCATAATGAGATATTATACACAGAAATGGACATTCATAATGAGATATATTATACACAGAAATGAACATTCATAATGATATATTATACACAGAAATGAACATTCGTAATGAGATATTATACACAGAAATGAACATTCATAATGAGATATTATACACAGAAATGAACATTCATAATGAGATATTATACACAGAAATGGACATTCATAATGAGATATTATACACAGAAATGGACATTCATAATGAGATATTATACACAGAAATGGACATTCATAATGATATATTATACACAGAAATGAACATTCGTAATGAGATATTATACACAGAAATGAACATTCATAATGAGATATTATACACAGAAATGAACATTCATAATGAGATATTATACACAGAAATTGACATTCATATTGAGATATTATACACAGAAATGAACATTCGTAATGAGATATTATACACAGAAATGAACATTCATAATGAGATATTATACACAGAAATGAACATTCGTAATGAGATATTATACACAGAAATGGACATTCATAATGAGATACTATGCACAGAAATGAACATTCATAATGAGATATTATACACAGAAAATGGACATTCATAATGAGATATTATACACAGAAATGGACATTCATAATGAGATATTATACACAGAAATGGACATTCATAATGATATATTATACACAGAAATGAACATTCGTAATGAGATATTATACACAGAAATGAACATTCATAATGAGATATTATACACAGAAATGGACATTCATAATGAGATATTATACACAGAAATGGACATTCATAATGAGATATTATACACAGAAATGGACATTCATAATGATATATTATACACAGAAATGAACATTCGTAATGATATATTATACACAGAAATGAACATTCATAATGAGATATTATACACAGAAATGGACATTCATAATGAGATATTATACACAGAAATGGACATTCATAATGAGATATTATACACAGAAATGGACATTCATAATGATATATTATACACAGAAATGAACATTCGTAATGAGATATTATACACAGAAATGAACATTCATAATGAGATATTATACACAGAAATGGACATTCATAATGAGATATTATACACAGAAATGGACATTCATAATGATATATTATACACAGAAATGAACATTCGTAATGAGATATTATACACAGAAATGAACATTCATAATGAGATATTATACACAGAAATGAACATTCATAATGAGATATTATACACAGAAATGGACATTCATAATGATATATTATACACAGAAATGAACATTCGTAATGAGATATTATACACAGAAATGAACATTCATAATGAGATATTATACACAGAAATGAACATTCGTAATGAGATATTATACACAGAAATGGACATTCATAATGAGATATTATACACAGAAATGAACATTCATAATGAGATATTATACACAGAAATGGACATTCATAATGAGATATTATACACAGAAATGGACATTCATAATGAGATATTATACACAGAAATGGACATTCATAATGATATATTATACACAGAAATGAACATTCGTAATGAGATATTATACACAGAAATGAACATTCATAATGAGATATTATACACAGAAATGGACATTCATAATGAGATATTATACACAGAAATGGACATTCATAATGAGATATTATACACAGAAATGGACATTCATAATGATATATTATACACAGAAATGAACATTCGTAATGAGATATTATACACAGAAATGAACATTCATAATGAGATATTATACACAGAAATGAACATTCATAATGAGATATTATACACAGAAATGAACATTCATATTGAGATATTATACACAGAAATGGACATTCATAATGAGATATTATACACAGAAATGGACATTCGTGATGAGATATTATACACAGAAATGAACATTCGTATTGAGATATTATACACAGAAATGAACATTCATAATGAGATATTATACACAGAAATGAACATTCATATTGAGATATTATACACAGAAATGAACATTCATATTGAGATATTATACACAGAAATGGACATTCATAATGAGATATTATACACAGAAATGAACATTCATAATGAGATATTATACACAGAAATGAACATTCATAATGAGATATTATACACAGAAATGGACATTCATAATGAGATATTATACACAGAAATGGACATTCGTAATGAGATATTATACACAGAAATGAACATTCATAATGAGATATTATACACAGAAATGAACATTCATAATGAGATATTATACACAGAAATGAACATTCATATTGAGATATTATACACAGAAATGAACATTCATAATGAGATATTATACACAGAAATGGACATTCATAATGAGATATTATACACAGAAATGAACATTCATAATGAGATATTATACACAGAAATGGACATTCATAATGAATATTATACACAGAAATGAACATTCATAATGAGATATTATACACAGAAATGAACATTCATAATGAGATATTATACACAGAAATGAACATTCATAATGAGATATTATACACAGAAATGGACATTCATAATGAGATATTATACACAGAAATGGACATTCATAATGAGATATTATACACAGAAATGAACATTCATAATGAGATATTATACACAGAAATGAACATTCATAATGAGATATTATACACAGAAATGAACATTCATAATGAGATATTATACACAGAAATGAACATTCATAATGAGATATTATACACAGAAATGAACATTCATAATGAGATATTATACACAGAAATGAACATTCATAATGAGATATTATACACAGAAATGGACATTCATAATGAGATATTATACACAGAAATGGACATTCATAATGAGATATTATACACAGAAATGGACATTCATAATGATATATTATACACAGAAATGAACATTCGTAATGAGATATTATACACAGAAATGAACATTCATAATGAGATATTATACACAGAAATGAACATTCATAATGAGATATTATACACAGAAATTGACATTCATATTGAGATATTATACACAGAAATGAACATTCGTAATGAGATATTATACACAGAAATGAACATTCATAATGAGATATTATACACAGAAATGAACATTCGTATGAGATATTATACACAGAAATGGACATTCATAATGAGATACTATGCACAGAAATGAACATTCATAATGAGATATTATACACAGAAATGGACATTCATAATGAGATATTTACACAGAAATGGACATTCATAATGAGATATTATACACAGAAATGGACATTCATAATGATATATTATACACAGAAATGAACATTCGTAATGAGATATTATACACAGAAATGACATTCATAATGAGATATTATACACAGAAATGGACATTCATAATGAGATATTATACACAGAAATGGACATTCATAATGAGATATTTATACACAGAAATGGACATTCATAATGATATATTATACACAGAAATGAACATTCGTAATGATATATTATACACAGAAATGAACATTCATAATGAGATATTATACACAGAAATGGACATTCATAATGAGATATTATACACAGAAATGACATTCATAATGAGATATTATACACAGAAATGGACATTCATAATGATATATTATACACAGAAATGAACATTCGTAATGAATATTATACACAGAAATGAACATTCATATGAGATATTATACACAGAAATGGACATTCATAATGAGATATTATACACAGAAATGGACATTCATAATGATATATTATACACAGAAATGAACATTCGTAATGAGATATTATACACAGAAATGAACATTCATAATGAGATATTATACACAGAAATGAACATTCATAATGAGATATTATACACAGAAATGGACATTCATAATGATATATTATACACAGAAATGAACATTCGTAATGAGATATTATACACAGAAATGAACATTCATAATGAGATATTATACACAGAAATGAACATTCGTAATGAGATATTATACACAGAAATGGACATTCATAATGAGATATTATACACAGAAATGAACATTCATAATGAGATATTATACACAGAAATGGACATTCATAATGAGATATTATACACAGAAATGGACATTCATAATGAGATATTATACACAGAAATGGACATTCATAATGATATATTATACACAGAAATGAACATTCGTAATGAGATATTATACACAGAATGAACATTCATAATGAGATATTATACACAGAAATGGACATTCATAATGAGATATTATACACAGAAATGGACATTCATAATGAGATATTATACACAGAAATGGACATTCATAATGATATATTATACACAGAAATGAACATTCGTAATGAGATATTATACACAGAAATGAACATTCATAATGAGATATTATACACAGAAATGAACATTCATATTGAGATATTATACACAGAAATGAACATTCATATTGAGATATTATACACAGAAATGGACATTCATAATGAGATATTATACACAGAAATGAACATTCATATTGAGATATTATACACAGAAATGAACATTCATAATGAGATATATACACAGAAATGGACATTCATAATGATATATTATACACAGAAATGAACATTCGTAATGAGATATTATACACAGAAATGAACATTCATAATGAGATATTATACACAGAAATGAACATTCGTAATGAGATATTATACACATAAATGAACATTCATATTGAGATATTATACACATAAATGAACATTCGTAATGAGATATTATACACAGAAATGGACATTCATATTGAGATATTATACACAGAAATGAACATTCATAATGAGATATTATACACAGAAATGGACATTCATAATGAGATATTATACACAGAAATGAACATTCATAATGAGATGTTATACACAGAAATGAACATTCATAATGAGATGTTATACACAGAAATGAACATTCATATGAGATGTCATACACAGAAATGGACATTAATATGAGATATTATACACAGAAATGGACATTCATAATGTGATATTATACACAGAAATGAACATTCATAATGAGATATTATACACAAAATGACATTCATAATGAGATATTATACACAGAAATGAACATTCATAATGAGATATTATACACAGAAATGAACATTCATAATGAGATATTATACACAGAAATGAACATTCGTAATGAGATATTATCACAGAAATGACATTCATAATGAGATATTGATAATGAGATGAAACTTATCCTAACTTAGAAGATGTATCAATGTTGGTGTGAAGGAGGAAGATTATTGTTTGCTTGGAGGTGGCGTCACCTCTCATCAAAATGGGAGGGAATGTGGGTGTGTCCTGGGTTCTTTGTTGTTGATCTTCAGAAGTAACTTCAATCTGCTGTCTTGTCGAACAATGTCGATCATTTGTACAAATAAAGAACAAGCACATGCACATGAAAATGCTTTCTCCTGAAATCTGTACAAATAATAAAAGGTGAGCTGTTTTGCAGATGTGTACAAATAAATCAGAACACGTTGCACTTCAGATCTATTTTGTTAAATGCATATCTTTATGAAAGAAAGCAACAAGAAATATCTCAATCTTTATGAAAGAAAGCAACAAGGAATATCTCAATCTTTATGAAAGAAAGCAACAAGAAATATCTCAATCTTTATGAAAGAAAGCAACAAGAAATATCTCAATCTTTATGAAAGAAAGCAACAAGAAATATCTCAATCTTTATGAAAGAAAGCAACAAGAAATATCTCAATCTTTATGAAAGAAAGCAACAAGAATATCTCAATCTTTATGAAAGAAAGCAACAAGGAATATCTCAATCTTTATGAAAGAAAGCAACAAGAAATATCTCAATCTTTATGAAAGAAAGCAACAAGAAATATCTCAATCTTTATGAAAGAAAGCAACAAGGAATATCTCAATCTTTATGAAAGAAAGCAACAAGGAATATCTCAATCTTTATGAAAGAAAGCAACAAGAAATATCTCAATCTTTATGAAAGAAAGCAACAAGAAATATCTCAATCTTTATGAAAGAAAGCAACAAGAAATATCTCAATCTTTATGAAAGAAAGCAACAAGAAATATCTCAATCTTTATGAAAGAAAGCAACAAGGAATATCTCAATCTTTATGAAAGAAAGCAACAAGGAATATCTCAATCTTTATGAAAGAAAGCAACAAGAATATCTCAATCTTTATGAAAGAAAGCAACAAGAAATATCTCAATCTTTATGAAAGAAAGCAACAAGAAATATCTCAATCTTTATGAAAGAAAGCAACAAGAAATATCTCAATCTTTATGAAAGAAAGCAACAAGAAATATCTCAATCTTTATGAAAGAAAGCAACAAGAAATATCTCAATCTTTATGAAAGAAAGCAACAAAAATATCTCAATCTTATGAAAGAAAGCAACAAGGAATATCTCAATCTTTATGAAAGAAAGCAACAAGGAATATCTCAATCTTTATGAAAGAAAGCAACAAGGAATATCTCAATCTTTATGAAAGAAAGCAACAAGGAATATCTCAATCTTTATGAAAGAAAGCAACAAGGAATATCTCAATCTTTATGAAAGAAAGCAACAAGAAATATCTCAATCTTTATGAAAGAAAGCAACAAGAAATATCTCAATCTTTATGAAAGAAAGCAACAAGGAATATCTCAATCTTTATGAAAGAAAGCAACAAGAAATATCTCAATCTTTATGAAAGAAAGCAACAAGAAATATCTCAATCTTTATGAAAGAAAGCAACAAGAAATATCTCAATCTTTATGAAAGAAAGCAACAAGGAATATCTCATCTTTATGAAAGAAAGCAACAAGAAATATCTCAATCTTTATGAAAGAAAGCAACAAGAAATATCTCAATCTTTATGAAAGAAAGCAACAAGGAATATCTCAATCTTTATGAAAGAAAGCAACAAGGAATATCTCAATCTTTATGAAAGAAAGCAACAAGAAATATCTCAATCTTTATGAAAGAAAGCAACAAGAAATATCTCAATCTTTATGAAAGAAAGCAACAAGAAATATCTCAATCTTTATGAAAGAAAGCAACAAGGAATATCTCAATCTTTATGAAAGAAAGCAACAAGAAATATCTCAATCTTTATGAAAGAAAGCAACAAGGAATATCTCAATCTTTATGAAAGAAAGCAACAAGGAATATCTCAATCTTTCTGAAAGAAAGCAACAAGGAATATCTCAATCTTTATGAAAGAAAGCAACAAGGAATATCTCAATCTTTATGAAAGAAAGCAACAAGAAATATCTCAATCTTTATGAAAGAAAGCAACAAGAAATATCCCAATCTTTATGAAAGAAAGCAACAAGAAATATCTCAATCTTTATGAAAGAAAGCAACAAGAAATATCTCAATCTTTATGAAAGAAAGCAACAAGAAATATCTCAATCTTTATGAAAGAAAGCAACAAGAAATATCTCAATCTTTATGAAAGAAAGCAACAAGAAATATCTCAATCTTTATGAAAGAAAGCAACAAGAAATATCTCAATCTTTATGAAAGAAAGCAACAAGGAATATCTCAATCTTTATGAAAGAAAGCAACAAGGAATATCTCAATCTTTATGAAAGAAAGCAACAAGGAATATCTAAATCTTTATGAAAGAAAGCAACAAGGAATATCTCAATCTTTATGAAAGAAAGCAACAAGGAATATCTCAATCTTTATGAAAGAAAGCAACAAGGAATATCTCAATCTTTATGAAAGAAAGCAACAAGGAATATCTCAATCTTTATGAAAGAAAGCAACAAGGAAAATCTCAATCTTTATGAAAGAAAGCAACAAGGAATATCTCAATCTTTATGAAAGAAAGCAACAAGGAATATCTCAATCTTTATGAAAGAAAGCAACAAGAAATATCTCAATCTTTATGAAAGAAAGCAACAAGGAATATCTCAATCTTTATGAAAGAAAGCAACAAGGAATATCTCAATCTTTATGAAAGAAAGCAACAAGGAATATCTCAATCTTTATGAAAGAAAGCAACAAGGAATATCTCAATCTTTATGAAAGAAAGCAACAATAAATATCTCAATCTTTATGAAAGAAAGCAACAAGAAATATCTCAATCTTTATGAAAGAAAGCAACAAGGAATATC
This sequence comes from Megaustenia siamemsis, assembly GCA_032433765.1. Lineage (NCBI taxonomy): Eukaryota > Metazoa > Mollusca > Gastropoda > Stylommatophora > Ariophantidae > Megaustenia > Megaustenia siamemsis. Next base: position 52,854,824 of record JAVIAB010000059.1, on the reverse strand, counting down.
TCAATCTTTATGAAAGAAAGCAACAAGAAATATCTCAATCTTTATGAAAGAAAGCAACAAGGAATATCTCAATCTTTATGAAAGAAAGCAACAAGAAATATCTCAATCTTTATGAAAGAAAGCAACAAGAAATATCTCAATCTTTATGAAAGAAAGCAACAAGGAATATCTCAATCTTTATGAAAGAAAGCAACAAGAAATATCTCAATCTTTATGAAAGAAAGCAACAAGAAATATCTCAATCTTTATGAAAGAAAGCAACAAGAAATATCTCAATCTTTATGAAAGAAAGCAACAAGAAATATCTCAATCTTTATGAAAGAAAGCAACAAGGAATATCTCAATCTTTATGAAAGAAAGCAACAAGAAATATCTCACTATGTAAGAAAACAGAAGTAATTATCATATCAATGAAACAATCATCACTGCCATGCAATATAACAATAAACGGGGCAAATCTGAAACAAGTGCAACGCGTCAAATATTGTACAAAAATACAAAAGTAACCTCAGATGGCAGTTGCACAATAAAAATAAAATGTAGAATAACTCAGACCTAAATAGCATTTCAGAAAATGAAAAACGTGTTATGCGACAAATCTATATCAATAGAAGTGAGAAAGAGAGAAAGAGTTCATCGGTGCTATATAGAGCCAATTCTGACCTATGGAAGCGAACCACAGACAGTAGTCAAACAAATAAAAAGACGATTAGAGATTGGATTTTTGAAAAGAATGCTGAAAGTTCCATGGACAGCTAAAAAGACGAACGAGGAAATTCTCAAAGAGGCCAACACAAAAAGGGAGCTCTTAAAAGAACAGAAAGAAATAATCAATATTTTCTTCATGAGAAGAGGAACGTTGTAATACTTGGTTACAACTGTCAAAATACAGGGAAAGAGAGGTCGCGACCGACAAATAGAGAAAATACTGGACAGCTTGGTGTCATGGCACAGAAAACAATCAACAACAGAATTTATATGATGTATTGTGGATTGAGAATTGTGGAAAGAAGTGATCGTCGACATCAATCGGTATGACACATGTTAATGATATCTTGTGTGATGAGTGATGAGTGTGTAAAGATTATTGACCTCTCTCAGTACAACAAACATTGCTTGATTATACTCCAGTTATACACGTAGCTGATTGCTTCTGACAATAGAATTAGTATTGCTTGATTTATTCCAGGTAACACGTATTGAGCGAATCATTTCAGAGGGAGAGGTATGTTTACAGCACTCGGAAAATCAAACATCTTCCACTAAAATGATTACCTGAATTATCGCATCCGAAGTTTCCCTATATAATAATATTCATTTATTATTATTTGTCTGCTAAATACGTATTGCTTGCTTCTAAATAACGGGTTTGTCCCCTGTCCTGACAAACAACCTTGTCCTTGCAAGGCACTGCCTAGATCTTGCTGCTTGTAGCCAAACATTAATTCAGCCCTAGGGATAACGTCTGGGCGGGGTGGGCTGTAATTGCTATTACTTCCTCACATCAAAAATGTCCACCTCACAAAGTCGTCAAGGGTAAACGCCAGGACCGGCGCGGCGACAGGCACAGGTTGTCGTGTACCGCTACCGGATAACAGCCGACACGCCTCTGACAAGGCCGGCAAGGAGTGGGCGAAGATCAAAGCGCTTTGACGACCTGGTCCAGGGCTCGGACTACGGGTGGCAAAAGTGGCACAGCATTTAAGTCAACCAGCAAGGGGTGCCTAGGCGGCAATTAGATGCCCTGTCGCCCAGAGGCGAAAAAAATAACTGCAACTGCTCCCTAATTATTTGTCCGTTATAAGGACATTATTTGTAATTTTAATATCTCATACTATTTATAGTGTGCCACTGTGTTTAGTTTTTCTCATGCTATATTATGTTTCTATGAGCCCAGTTGACTTGAAGAATGGTTCAACAAATAACGTTACCAGTTGCCGTTGAAGTTTACGGGAAACAGTTGATGGTGTTTATATAACAAACTAATTGCTACATTTCAAATATTGACTCAAGAAAGATACTATGACTGAGATTAAATGTGTTAGACGAATGACAAGAAACAGCATGAGAGATAAGAAATGAAAATCTGAGGGGAAAAAATGAATAATTCTTGTCATAGAATACATAAAGAAACTACAGATAAAATGTTTTAGCCACGTGACTGAATAACCAAAACACAACACAAGTAACCTTTAATAGAGGTTAAGAGAAGGCCAGGCTCAAGGTCCGACCACGAAAACGATGGACTGGTGTAATAATAAAAAAAAACAATAAGAATAATGACAAGAGAGACCAACATTAGAGCAGGACCGCACATGATATCTTCCGTCAACACTGAAAGCCAAATGAGGAAGGAAAAAATCAGAAGTATTGAAGTTAAAAGTGCGTGTTCATGAAACTGAGACTGGCTAATACATTTACCAAGTTACACAACTTGTTGAGCTCACGCAAGCGATACACACTTAACATAAACATGAAACTAATAAGGTCCGCCATTAATCCGCAATCATTATGTACAAGAGGGCTTCCGGTCAATATGACAGATAGGCGCCAGGAACATTGAGGCTCAGTGTGAAAAAAATGTTCCCTGTTGCAGTTCCCTTATTTTCCAAGTCCAGCTTGCTGCTGGAACTACTGAGTCTAGTTAGTGCTGTGTGTACACCGTGAGCTGTGTTTTCATCCGGATCGTGTTTCGATATTCCGATTGCTTACTATGAAAGATAATATCGTATGATGAAGCACAGTTCAGCTGCGTTCACTTTCGGTGCTGCCTGGCCTTATGCCTTTTGGCATGTGCTGTAGCTGCTATGACGGAGACTGCAGCTGCTTTCTTTTTCTCTTGCTCCTTCAATGAGATTAGTTTTAATTGGGATGATTTCACTGGCACGAGCGGTGGAGTAGTTATGGTTTTGAATTACTTGTCAGTGATACATGGGCTTCCATTAACCATAACCAAATGTACAAGTGCTAGGTAGACCGAGTGATCAATTTGTTTTTCAACTTTGAACCTTGCCCTAAGGTCGCCTAGGCAGTGTTTGTAACGGCTGCGGTCAAGGTTATTTGTCCAAAACCAACACTTGTCCTCTGATATTAAACAGATTTCGTTATCCAGGAGAAATAGCTGTTGTCCAAAGCAACGTTTAATTCTACATTGACATAACATACAACACACAACATACAACACACAACATACAACACACAATATACAACACAGAACATACAACAATATATAAACACAACAATCAACACAACATAAAACACAACACACAACATACAACACACAACACATTCAACACACAACATACAACACACAACATACAACACACAACATACAACATACAACATACAACACACAACATACAACACACAACATACAACAATATATAACACACAACATAAAACACACACACAACATACACCACACAACAACATTCAACACACAACATACAACACACAACAACATACAACACACAACATACAACACACAACACCACCAACATACAACACACAACATGCAACATCGTGCTTAAACTACAGACATAACAATTCAACGGTCTATATGTAGAACAACCACCGGCAGAACAAGAGCAAACATTAGCACTCACGAAATGATTTCATTCACAACAGGCAAGCAAAATATGAACATAGAGATACAAGCAAACTCACCACAACACCAGAAATCAAATAAAACAATAATCACATCAATAACATGTCAAGTAAAGGTTCCCTCCACGCCTTGCTAGGCCTGTTCGGAATATGGTGTTAGTGACCAGATTTTTCTATGACCACGGTACATTTTTTCGGGTGATGTGGTCGGTATCACGCCAGGCCGCATTTACTTCCCAGAAAATCTCTGGTATCCACTTTTAGAGGCTGGGTGTAACTCAGAGCCGTGTCAGTCGGAAAAAAATACGCAAATATGTATAACATGTAGATAACATGAAACATAACATGTAGATAACATATAGATAACATGTAGATAACATGAAACATAACATGTAGATAACATGTAGATAACATGTAGATAACATGAAACATAACATGTAGATAACATGTAGATAACATGTAGATAACATGTAGATAACATGAAACATAACATGTAGATAACATGTAGATAACATGTAGATAACATGAAACATAACATGTAGATAACATGTAGATAACATGTAGATAACATGTAGATAACATGTAGATAACATGAAACATAACATGTAGATAACATGTAGATAACATGAAACATAACATGTAGATAACATGTAGATAACATGAAACATAACATGTAGATAACATGTAGATAACATGTAGATAACATGAAACATAACATGTAGATAACATGAAACATAACATGTAGATAACATGTAGATACATGTAGATAACATGAAACACAACACGCAAATACAGCATGAAACACAACATGAAAGAAATTGCAACATGAAACAACATGCAAACACAGCATGAAAAACAACATGAAACACAACATGCAAACACAGCATGAAACAACATGAAACACAACATGCAAACACAGCAAGAAAAACAATATGAAACACAACATGCAAACACAGCATGAAACAACATGAGACACAACATGCAAACACAGCATGAAATACAACATGAAACACAACATGCAAACACATCATGAAACAACATGAAGCATCATGAACCACAACATGAAACACAAGATCAAACACAAGAATAACATGTAGACACCGTAAGAACTGGAATATACTGCGACAACAGGAGAAATCGTGAGAATAAGATATCAAGAAAATCTGGGAAAACAAAGGAAGTAGTTATAAGATGGTTTAAGAGAGTGGTTGGTTAGACCGTCGTCAAAAGAATTTATAAACAGTCACAGAGATAAAAAGTTGTGGAGAGACATGATCACTTACGCCAGCAGGCCCGGCACTTGGTAATGATGAGAGTGACAAAACAAAAAACAGGTTTCAAATACCAGGAACACTTGCCCAAAGCTGGCGGAAGAGACAAGGAAAGTACTGTGGCTGTGAATCTCTTTCGGTGACGATGCTATCATGAACACAGTTCAGAGATGATTGTCTCTATTCAGTATTCATGCAATAATTGTGTAGACTACTATTATACTCCACAGATTACTTAATTCCGTTCACAGATTACTTAATTCCGTTCACAGATTACTTAATTCCATTCACAGATTACTTAATTCCGGTGTTTCTGTTATTGAATTCATTCATTTACAACCGTCATTTCAATATCAGTCCCAAATTCCTGTCCGCATTTAGTTGAGTTCTCGTGAAACATTTGTGGTTTTTCTTGTACTTCTATGTGTGTCATTACCGCCAATATTGATCGGCCATCTTAAACGTCTGGGTCAAAAAGTTAAATATTGGTGTTAAATTGCGACTGAATTCAATGACCCTGTCTGACCAGGTCTAAGGTTACGATTCCACGCGTACTCTTGCCGCACTAGTGGCTGCGTCTGTTTATCAGCGCCTGACGTCCATCACTAAGTATGCTGCTGTCGTTCATGTTGGGCACTATTATGTTGTCTCGTCGTTTCACTATTGACTGATGGTCGCTAGTATAAGAGAGGCTCGCAGAATTCGTGACAAGCTCAAAATAGAATGGAGTGACAGTGTCAAGGAAATCCTATAGCAGCACACATGTCGAATGTTGAACCTTCGAGAAGGGATCAGACTTTGTCCCGTAACACCGAAAGGATAACAGATGACACACGGAAGCGAAAGGGCAATTATAGTTTCTTTATGTCAATGTGCACACACAGAATCTGGACATTGACAGCTGTAATGTCAGATGTGTACACATCCGACCTGGTTATTCAGTCTTATTACGGAGCTAAAACATTTTATTTGTACTTTCTTTATTTATTCTGTGACGAGAATTAGGCCTTGTTTGTTTTCCATCAACCAACAATAACAGATTGTATGCCAGACGTGTACACAAAGAACCTGGACAATGTATACAGATTGTCACACCCCCCCCAAGGATTCACTAACATTCATATATAGAGAGGACCACCAGTCTGGTTCAAGGATTCACTAACATTCATATAGAGAGAGGGCCACCAAGTCTGGTTCAAGGATTCACTAAGGATTCATATATAGAGAGGGCCACCAAGTCTGGTTCAAGGATTCACTAACATTCATATAGAGAGAGGGCCACCAATCTGGTTCAAGGATTCCTTAACATTCATATAGAGAGAGGGCCACCAAGTCTGGTTCAAGGATTCACTAACATTCATATAGAGAGGACCACCAAGTCTGGTTCAAGGATTCACT
>JAVIAB010000059.1:52668652-52848449 GCA_032433765.1 Megaustenia siamemsis | reverse complement strand
TCATCAGCAAGTCTAAATCATCAAGTTGCTTGGTCAGTGACCACTTGATTCCATTTCTGTTGTTTTGAATTATTTTCATAATCCAATTTATGGCTAGTAGAAAGTGTAATGGATACAGATGGCATCTCTGCCTTACTTCTGTTCTTATTTCAAGTGCTTCTGTAAGCTGTCCTTCATGCACCACACTACATTTCATTCTTTCATACATTGTTTTTATCAGGTTAATAAGCTTTATGGGGATTCCCTAATGACTCAGCAATTTCCAAAGCATTCTTCTGTCTAAACTATCAAATGCCTTTTCGTAATCTATGAATCCAATATAAAGTGGGGATTTTAGTTCTAAACTTTGTTCAACTATTATACGTAGAGTAGTTATTTGATCAGCACATGATCTGTTCTTCCTAAAACCTGCTTGTTCATCTCTCAAATGTTTCTCTATGGCATATTTTAGTCTCTCCAGAATGATTCTGCTTAATATTTTTCCTGGCACTGATAGTAGCACAATTCCCCTATAATTTGTGCACTCCTGTAACTTCATTTCTTTGGTAGTTTTGATCATATAACCTTCTTTCCAGTCATTAGGTATTTCTTCCCTCTCCCAAATTTTATCTAATAGATTATGTAGCATCTTGGTAGAGGTGTTAATATCTGCTTTGATGGAATTTCATCTGGTCCTGTGGCTTCACCATTTACAAATAACGTCAAGATAATATTGATGTTTTATCGCTGGGTTCTTGTTAAGTTGTTCTTGTGATGATTAGTGCTTGTTAACGTGACGGGTTATATTTATGGCCACTTTTGTGGGCCGTCACGTGTCGTCTGTTGTGGGACACGTCATTACTCTACGTAAACAAACGGGAAGATTTGGTTAAATACTTTATTATGTCTGGCTGCTTTGCACTGTCTTGATTGTGTGTGTGTGGATGTTTATGGGTACGTGAGAGAGAGAGAGAGAGAGAGAGAGAGAGAGAGAGCGTGTACACAAACAGGCTGATGAGAAAGGAAACATAGAGTGTAAACAAGGCATCAATAGCGGGGGTGAAAGGCTTTGGAACTTAATGAGAAGGTTGGGGCTGTGGAGTGCTTTGGATGAAGAAACTTAATGGTAGTTACACGAGCAACAAAGAATGTCTTGTCAAATAGTGGACACGATCAGTTTTATTGTCAGCCATTCTTTGTGTAAGGGTTGTTGAAACAAGAGAGCGTCTAGTAGTGGTCGAGGACGGTTGCTCTGTGTGCTGCACCAGCAGACCACGCTTTGACCGGCCACAATGTTAGCCTGGACAGAAGGGAAAGATGGCTGTCACGAAACTGAAAATTCTATCCATTTTCCTGCCCGCTCCCGGCAGTGAAGTGAAGGGAGGAGAGAGAGTCTTGCCCACTCCCGGCAGTGAAGACATAGAGACGGAGAGTCCTGCGCTAGACAGAGAGACGGAGAGTCCTGTGCTAGACAGAGAGACGGAGAGTTCTGCTCTCGGGATCAAATGACCGGCCCCTTTATTTCTTGTGGGCTCTTAAGTCACATTTGAAGAGCTGCTGGGATGGTGTTCAATCAGGCGTTACTCATTCCAGTCTCCTTGCGATGTCTTTGTCTTCCTTTGTCGGACATGAATCACGTTCGGGTCTCCGGGTGGCTGTGAGAAAGAGCCAGACAGACATCTTCTGTTTGTGTTGTAGAAACTTATAAAATAGCAAAGTTTAACACTAACCATTAATATATGTCAAACACACATGGTCAACGATTACACATACTACTACGTTGTACCTTTACAGCTGGAAGCTGTAGCTTCTCATTTTTATACTCTGTCCATATTATTTTGTCTTCGCCAAAACCAAATGAAAAGAACAAACGGAAACATCCAAAGATTTCACAATCATTACGTCTACAACACTTGACAATCAATCCTCTCACTTGTAATAATTCGTTCATTCAATCTGTCTCGAGCGGTTATCCCCTCTCTCTGATGTGTATTCTCTGCCAAGACTATCATGTTTGATCTTTATGGTTTGTTTAAAACAGTTTTTTTTTATTTCTCTTTGTTGCTCAATAACATCGTGCTTTATGTGGTTCTAGAGTAAGACTTCATCTCCCCATAGATAACCAGCAGAAGGCGAGCTAGTCGACAGCCATCTACGCTCATCTGCTTAGTCGGTCTCTTACCGGAAGTCAGATAAAGTAATCTTTTCCATTCCTCACATCAACTTTCCTGATGTGCTAGAAATCGATAGCAGACTATGTAACGTCAACATTTGATCTACTCACTGTGGGTATTAGGCATTGTAACGTTAACATTTGATCTACTCACTGTGGGTATTAGGCATTGTAACGTTAACATTTGATCTACTCACTGTGGGTATTAGGCATTGTAACGTTAACATTTGATCTACTCACTGTGGGTATTAGGCATTGTAACTTCAACATTTGATCTACTCACTGTGGGTATTAGGCATTGTAACTTCAACATTTGATCTACTCACTGTGGATATTAGGCATTGTAACTTCAACATTTGATCTACTCACTGTGGATATTAGGCATTGTAACTTCAACATTTGATCTACTCACTGTGGATATTAGGCATTGTAACTTCAACATTTGATCTACTCACTGTGGATTTTAGGCATTGTAACTTCAACATTTGATCTACTCACTGTGGATTTTAGGCATTGTAACTTCAACATTTGATCTACTCACTGTGGATTTTAGGCATTGTAACTTCAACATTTGATCTACTCACTGTGGATTTTAGGCATTGTAACTTCAACATTTGATCTACTCACTGTGGATTTTAGGCATTGTAACTTCAACATTTGATCTACTCAATGTGGATTTTAGGCATTGTAACTTCAAAGTCAAATACACAGATCTTGAGCTGTTTATCGAGCAGGCTAACCTCTATTGATCGAGATTGAAGGCAAACAGTGACACTCAATTGTTCACTTTATGGCGGACAGTGTTTGTAGCAACGCTGGCAGTGACATTGAGACAACAGTCTCTGTGCTTGAATTTGTTATCCTTCGGACAAATAATAACAAGTCAATTCTATGAGAATGAATACAACATATAACTCTTCTTCTTCTTCAACTGTCATCTCTTATTGAATAGGCGTGGATGTGTTGTGTCGTTAGTCTACGATAAACCGCCATATCTGCGTCTATCAGCTCCACACATCCGGCGATATCTGTGTCTATCAGCTCCACACATCCGGCGATATCTGTGTCTATCAGCTCCACACATCCGGCGATATCTGTGTCTATCAGCTCCACACATCCGTCATCAGCTTGAGTAGATTTTTTATTAAGAATTTCACGGCGGGTCAACATGTTCCTACATCTTTTATGATAGCAAGAACACACGTACCACTTACAATATAGCCTGTAATGTAATTCAAGAAGGCCCATGGCTTCTAGACCTGCTGAAATTTGCTGACTAGACAGAGAACATTTAACTGAATTTAACTCGGAAACAGAGGAAGACGGGAAGCATTGTTGGTGCGACCGACCAAGATGGTTGCCTAGTAAAATCTTGTTCAGGGCTGGTGGGACTTTTGCTGCAGTGTGTTTCAAAATCTTTTTTTCCTGGTCGGAATTTTCGTTTGTAGAGACAGTGGTAGTCCGCTCGCATTCACTTGACCACGGAATCAACGAGCTTTTGGCGTCAACTTGGCCTGGAGACTCGTGCTGTAACGGCTGTTGATTGAAGTGAAGCAGTACCAGGCCTTAGTTTCACACTGGGACAGTATGCCTGATCTCTGATCGACTAACATATTCGCCACCAACTGGACTGCCGTCGGATCAAGTGCCTCACCGAAGTGGAGGCCTGACTTTGCTGGGGCAGCGTTTCCTGGATGGTGCATGCTCACTGACCATGAAATCTACTCGGATTCGGCAACGACGCACTGAGATAGTGTCGCCGGAACGACCGTTGCTAGCGACCGGAAGTGTTCATTATGAACTGTGCACCTTGTGTTTGTCTCTCTAAAAACTCAACATCTTCAAAACAACAGTAAGAACGATCATGATGGACACTTAGCACAGGGCTGTGGCGGATATGGGAAGGTCCCGCCTGTATGGCCGCCCAATCCGGTCTAAAGTATAAAATCTGCTTCTTAAGATCTTCCAAATATTTCTAAAATACTCCACAACCTTGCCATTGATTAAGTTGACACTCACATAGATTGTAATATGTTGCAATGCCTGGGAGTAGCCAGCTATTCTCCAAATGGTAACATAGTTATTTCATTTCTGCTGTTGAAATGCTTCACTTACTTGTGATGTTACTCAGCTACTTCTTGTTGCTCCTTGTGCAGTTTTGGAGTACTTCAATGGTTTGTAATTTTACTGTAGCGAGTATGTACAAAATAATAATTTGTAAAATAGTAACGTCAACAAATAAAAAAAAAAAAAAAAGGAAGCAACATTTTTGGAGCCACGTGTAGTCTAGATGGAGATCTACGAACTCTAGGGTACGTCCGAATACCAATTTTACGCGAAAAAATGAACAAATGACTAGTTTTTCAAGTTGAAGGCTGTAAGACTTAACATGCTTCCACTATAGATAATGGTTTTAATGATCTTATTTCTTTGTTGGTGTTTTATAAGAATATCGATGATTACGTTAATAATATTTAGGTAGCACCAAATATGTGCATTAAAGACACACTATATTCCATATAGTGATGTGATGTTACTTCAGCAAGGCCTCTACAAACCTATAACTGTATGACATGAGTCACCATCGAGATCTACACCCTATCCTGTTCCTGAAATAACTCAATCTCCGTCTTCTCACTCAATCATCACGCCCTGTTTTTTATCTTCTTGTGTCAACCTCTGACAAGTAGCCCGCCGAGGGTGTTCAACTTTGTTATTGAAGCAATCATGTATACACACTTCATGAACTGGCATTTTCACCTTTCACATTTACTCATTAACTGGTCCGGTGTTGGTTAGCATTTCATGCCTGCCTTTTCCCTCTCCTGCCCAGTTAATGACTCTTGTCACACAGGAAGTTGCAGGTTTATCTCACTACTAAGCTTCAGCCAGCTATTATTATGAAATTGCCAGCTTTAGAAAGCGACTTTCGAACTTTTGTGAAGTTTTGTTAACACTGTAATTTTTTCCTGTGCGTCAGCTAGCGAGTATTCTTGATCGGTATCTGGTTGGAGAACACAGGTCGTAGTTTACTGAGCACACGTTTCAAGGCTGACACGAGGAAACAAGTAGTTCATAAAAGTGCTGTTTTTTAAGTTAGTAAGTCTAACGAACAAGTAGTTCATAAAAGTGCTGTTTTTTAAGTTAGTACGTCTAACGAACAAGTAGTTCATAAAAGTGCTGTTTTTTAAGTTAGTAAGTCTAACGAACAAGTAGTTCATAAAAGTGCTGTTTTTTAAGTTAGTAAGTCTAACGAACAAGTAGTTCATAAAAGTGCTGTTTTTTAAGTTAGTAAGTCTAACGAACAAGTAGTTCATAAAAGTGCTGTTTTTTAAGTTAGTACGTCTAACGAACAAGTAGTTCATAAAAGTGCTGTTTTTTATGTTAGTACGTCTAACGAACAAGTAGTTCATAAAAGTGCTGTTTTTTAAGTTAGTAAGTCTAACGAACAAGTAGTTCATAAAAGTGCTGTTTTTTAAGTTAGTAAGTCTAACAAACAAGTAGTTCATAAAAGTGCTGTTTTTTAAGTTAGTACGTCTAACGAACAAGTAGTTCATGAAAGTGCTGTTTTTTAAGTTAGTAAGTCTAACGAACAAATAGTTCATAAAAGTGTTGTTTTTTAAGTTAGTACGTCTAACGAACAAGTAGTTCATGAAAGTGCTGTTTTTTAAGTTAGTAAGTCTAACGAACAAGTAGTTCATAAAAGTGCTGTTTTTTAAGTTAGTAAGCCTAACGAACAAGTAGTTCATAAAAGTGCTGTTTTTTAAGTTAGTAAGTCTAACGAACAAGTAGTTCATAAAAGTGTTGTTTTTTAAGTTAGTAAGTGTAACGAACAAGTAGTTCATAAAAGTGTTGTTTTTTAAGTTAGTAAGTCTAACGAACAAGTAGTTCATAAAAGTGTTGTTTTTTAAGTTAGTAAGTCTAACGAACAAGTAGTTCATAAAAGTGCTGTTTTTAAGTTAGTAAGCCTAACGAACAAGTAGTTCATAAAAGTGCTGTTTTTTAAGTTAGTAAGTCTAACGAACAAGTAGTTCATAAAAGTGCTGTTTTTTAAGTTAGTAAGTCTAACGAACAAGTAGTTCATAAAAGTGTTGTTTTTTAAGTTAGTAAGTCTAACGAACAAGTACAAGCACGTCCTTTGTTCAAACGTCATCCTAGTGGCTACAAACACTAAACTTGCCACTAGACCAGAAACGTAGGCAACTAGCCTGGGCGAAGTACTTGGTTATTGATTCCGAATATTTGTTGACATCCTGTTTCTTTGTGTAGGTTGTGTTGAGCTTCCCTCTCGGCTTTGTCCATTTGATGTGCTGCTTTGAATGATTCCTTGTTGTCGAATAGCTATCACAGTGAAACGCTTGTTTTACACATTTAGTTTTCTTATGTTCGACAGTTGTAGCTATGTTTAACGGCAGCAGCCATGTTTGTCAGTCGTAGATAATGTTTGACAGTTGTAGCCACGTTTAACGGCAGTAGCCATGTTTGTCAGTCGTAGATAATGTTTGACAGTTGTAGCCACGTTTAACGGCAGTAGCCATGTTTGTCAGTCGTAGTTAATGTTTGACAGTTGTAGCCACGTTTAACGGCAGTAGCCATGTTTGACAGTCGTAGTTAATGTTTGACAGTTGTAGCCACGTTTAACGACAGTAGCCATGTTTATCAGTCGTAGCTAATGTTTGACAGTTGTAGCCACGTTTAACGGCAGTAGCCATGTTTGTCAGTAATTTTTGACAGTTGTAGCCACGTTTAACGGCAGAGCCATGTTTGTCAGTAATTTTTGACAGTTGTAGCCACGTTTAACGGCAGTAGCCATGTTTGTCAGTAATTTTTGACAGTTGTAGCCACGTTTAACGGCAGTAGCCATGTTTGTCAGTAATTTTTGACAGTTGTAGCCACGTTTAACGGCAGTAGCCATGTTTGCCAGTTGTAGTTAATGTTTGACAGTTGTAGCCACGTTTAACGGCAGAGCCATATTTGTTAGTCGTAGTTAATTTTTGACAGTTGTAGCCACGTTTAACGGTAGTAGCCATGTTTGTCAGTAATTGTTGACAGTTGTAGCCACGTTTAACGGCAGTAGCCATGTTTGTCAGTAAATTTTTGACAGTTGTAGCCACGTTTAACGGCAGTAGCCATGTTTGTCAGTAATTTTTGACAGTTGTAGCCACGTTTAACGGCCATGTTTGACAGTCATAGATAATGTTTGAAGCATTAGTCTTTTTACTTGAACATGTTATACAGCTTTCTATCCCTCCTCTCTTCTCTCTCTCTCTCTCTCTCTCTCTCTCTCTCTCTCTCTCTCTCTCTCTTGTTCTCGCCGCCCTATAAAACACTCACAAATGGATGTGCATTGCTCATTCTGGTATTTTAAGCCACACGTTACGTTTTTTGTCATTATTCCAGTTTTTAATTACCTTCTTATCATTTTATGTAACCGTTTTAATTCATATATCGTAGGTGCATTGCCGTTTTTGCTTGGACTCGTGTTAATGCCGACTCTATACATGGCAGGAACATTTGTTAACGCCTGAATTTATAAGGAGACTCACCACGCGTCGTGTACTATTTCATATGATAATGATCGATCTAGGAATCGATTTTAAGAGGTCTGTCTATCTATCCATAGCCACTCATCCATCCACTCACCCATCCATCTATCCAGCCACACATCCACTCATCTATCCATCCACCACCCACCCACCCATCCATCCAGCCACACATCCATCCATCCACCCACTCACCCATCCATCCATCCACCCACTCAAATTCCATCCACTCACCCATCCATCCAGCCACACATCCATCCATCCACACAACCACCCACCCATCCTTCCATACATTCATTCATCCAAACACCCACCCACCCACCCACCCATCCATACACCCAAACCACCCACCCATCCATTCATCCATCCACCCATCCATTCATCCATCCACCCATCCATCCACCCACCCACCCATCCATCCATCCATACACCCACTCACCCATCCACCCATCCATCCATACACCCACTCACCCATCCATCCATACACCCACCCATCCACCCATCACCCACCCATCCACCCACCCACCCATCCATCCATGCACCCCACCCCCCATCCATCCATACACCCACCCACCCATCCACCCACCCCCCATCCATCCATCCATCCATCCACCCATCCATCCACCCATCCATCCATCCACCCGCACTCGTGTATCTGACGATCTTTCAACTGCCAAACCTTGAACATGATCTGTATAGTGTCTCACCACACGGCTCTGTTCTCGATGAGTTGTTCAACCTTGGCAAGAGAGCTGCTGCCTACTGTTGTTGCCTCTTGTTTTAATGTTACTTTTAGTGTTTTCTATGTTGGCCCCTGGGTTCTGCTACATGTGACGTGCATTGTTTGATTCACAGAATCAGAAGCATACAAAGTTTGACAGGAACTAATGTTTATGCTACTGGTGGGTAGTGCCCGTGACAGAGGCAAGCTTCGCATCCCAGCATGCATCAGCTAGGACGGCTTCCTAGAGCTGCGTGCTTCAGCCACTAGCTGAGGCTAGTAAGAAGGCCTGTCACCTCCATCTGGTGTTGGCGCCCCACAAATCACTTCCGGGATAATCGTCTGAATAATATGCGCCAAATTCCTGCAATTATTGGATACCCCACTGCTTATTTCTCGCGCATAACTTTTGATTTGTTTTTCTAGTGTTATCTTGAAGTCATAACTGCCTGGTCGTATATTACCAACATCTGGCCATGTCTAATGGATATCAAATCCAACACGTGTGTCTGCCACTATATTATCAGCTTCCGTACTGGGCGAGTATCATTAGCTTCTTGACCCGATTACCTGCTGCGTTCTGGAGTGTTACCTCACACGGAGCCACGCTGCAACTAAGCAGTCACAGCTAGACAGACCGTAACAGCGTCAATTCGTGTCCCCTGCCCGCCTTCGTGACACGAGTTTGGACACGCTTGTCACTCACAACAATGCCTCTCTGTTCTACAATTCATAACTTGTGCGTCTTTTGTCACTAGCTACGGGCCCGTCTCTGTTATAGTCAAAGCGGTCACAACACCAGGCTGGGGTAACGTGCGTGTTCTATGACAGGCAGACTGTCAGTCACGTTGCCTCCAAGGATTGTTTACGTGCACTTCCTCGTCTAGGACTAGATACACGGTTGCTTGAATCAACGAGAGCGTTCGTTTTTCAAATTGTGCAACGTGTAGCCACATAAAAGGTGCTACACCAAATCATCGTTTTCACACAAAGTGATACTTTACCTCACAACAAGGGAGCTCTTAAAAAACATCAGAAAGAAACAATCAACATTTTTTAGCACGTCATGAGAAGAGGAGAGTTTGAATACTTGATTAAAATTGGCAAAATAAAAGGAAAGAGAGATCGCGGACGACAAAGAGAGAAGATACTAGATAGCTTGGTGTCATGGCATGGGAAACAGTCAACAACAGAACTGATACGATGCACTGTAGATAGAAGATTGTGGAAGGAAATGATCGCCTACGCCAACCGGTATGGCACACGGTGATGATGATGATACTTACCTAGAGTCAGCAACAGCTTCGCAATTAAGACATATATCAACAATATCCGTTACTAACAACAATACCCGTTACTAACAACAATACCCGTTACTAACAACAATACCCGTTACTAACAACAATACCCGTTACTAACAACAATACCCGTTACTAACAACAATACACGCTACTAACAACGATAGCCGCTACTAACAACAATACCTGCTATTATAGCTCGTTTCAAATCACGTGCCCAACTTCAAAACGCTATTACTCAGTAACCGTTTGTTAAAAACTGTTGAAATTTTCCAAATGTTATTAGAATGCAAAAGACCCTTTAAATGTATATTTAACAAATATCTTGCAGCTGCAGTTTTCTTAAAGCGGCGAATTTCTTTGATGTTTGTCAAAATTGTAAATTGTGAACCCCTAAATAATAGAAATTACCGTAGTTGCTGGTCTATGATTAATTTTCACTAGGTAAAGGCGTGGCCGTAATGGGGAAATAACCTAATAAGACAAAACACCAGGAGAATTATTGTCTTCTCAGTTCGAGGACGGACGATAATATCCAGGTATACCTGTATGTCCAATTTTCATAGTTGTGTGGTCCTGATAAGGACCGTTTGTTGAACTAATTTAAGGTAATATAGGGGCCAACATTGTAGGGGCTATATACTTTCATTCTGAATCAGACGAGTCTAAAAGATTAATAACTGTTTGGGGTTGAACATTCCAAAAACCATCATTTTTCCAATATTCATCTTCCTGTTTTAAGACGTGGTCTTCACATTTAGCCCAATAATCTTTGTCTATATTTAATAAAGCGAGATTAGCAAGAGTCTTTACATCGCATATTTTGAATGTTGTATTTTCATCTGCCACTTGTCCTTTTAATTTTGCCTAGATTAGTTCTATTGGATTTAAATGAGCATGGTAAGGTGGCAGCATCAAACTTATATGACCGTGCTCTTGGATAATCTTATCTATTTGAAAAATCTTTGTCCTCTGTTTTTGCTTTACTAGAGATAGTAATTCAGGTTTTAAGTACATGTTATTAAATTGTATGTGCTCCTTTGTGAGCCATATCTTAATAGCATCTTTTGTACTGGATGACGTCGGGACTTTATCTTCAAGTGCAACAATGTTGTGGTACGCTGCATTGTCCATTATTAGGCAAGATGGTCGATCTAGTGATGGGAGAACAGAATTTTCAATCCAATGTCTAAATATGGGACCATTCATCTCAGAGTGATAATCCCGATTGTCTATGGATTTTGAAAGAAAAATGAGCTCTGCATTCTGTATTAGTCCATGTTGTCGACTACCTGCATGAGCAATTATCAAGCGCTGTCCTTTGCTGCTAGGTATTAATCTCTTAATCTTTCCATCTGATGACTGCCATTCCCTTTGGTTAGTGTGGTGAGCATTGATCCATGTTTCATCCAAGTACACAATATCATAACCTTGCTTGCGCACCTCTTTTAATTCACGTAAGTACTTGCTTCTCATGACTACTATATGTGGCTTCTCACAGATGATGTTTCGTCCATTGGAATACCTTCTGAATGTAAAGCCTGCAGCTCTCACATTCCTCCATAATGTAGACTTTGATATTTCAATACTGTTGTTCTTTTTCAGCGATACTTTTAATTTTCTTATTGTAACAGTTTCATTCATACCCAACATTTTGCGAATTTCACTTCTAATAAGTTCACTGTCGAAATTATCCAACATTTTTGCTCTTCCTTGTGATTTTGTATATTTTGAACATTGATGGTCACGTGCTTGAATCCAGCGATTAAATGACCGTTTAGATAAATCCAAAATGTGTCTTGTCCTATTCTCAGGGTTTTCTAAAGAATGAAATAATCTTCCTCGTTTAGCCTCTTTGCAAAAATAGTCATACATTTTTATTGCGATGTTTTGTAAACTGCAGAATTTAATTTTAAGACTCATGATAAATGTTATCGTTCCACGTCTCTACCTCTGAATGAACGGAAATGGAACACACAATTTCTCGTGTTTTTTACAAGTGTCTAATTGTGTCAAAAAACCACGGTAAAAGCGTGCAAACACGTCAATTTTACCGTGTATGGATTTGTACTCGCTATTTTTAACTTAAAATACTGTAAACATTAAGTTTTGACTACATCAATGGGTCGTTATAAATTTATATAAATCAAATAAGCAAAAATAATAACCAAATGTTGTTTTTTAATGAAATTAATTCCCTGTTGGGATCTAATCATTATAACTTTACATGCAAATTTTGAACAACTTACAACAAGCGGTTAAAAAGCTATCGATTTTAAAAGTTGGGCACGAGTTATAAACAAGCTATAACAACAATACCCGTTACTAACAACGATACCCACTACTAACAACAATACCCGTTACTAACAACAATACCCGCTACTAATAACCTTGTCTATTACTTTTATATTAAACATCCAGTTTTTCATTGCCTTTTTCTTCCTGTTAATTCTTCAATCCGTATATAGCTTTGGCATCTCTTTTTTGCGTTTCAATCTCTTTGTATCTCTATTTTAGCCATGCATCTTGTGCTTCATTGCATTTTATTGAAATTTCTTTATTTAATCTCTTATACTCTTCTTTGATATCCTTATTTCTTCTTCTTGTATCCACTAGCTGTAAAATGCCATCTGTTATCCATTTCTTTCTTGAATTTATCCTCACTGGTGGTTTGAAATCTGTTGATGTTTGTTGCATTGATTCTTTTAGCATTTCCCACAGTTCATAATGCTTTGTATCTTCTCTATTGCATTGTACCGGTTCTGAATTGTGATTTTATATTTGTCTTGCAGCCTCTTGTCTGATTTGAGTAAATCTAACTTTAACTTGATATTAACTGAAGCTAGTTTTGCTGCTTTTAATTTTACTCTTGGTAAACCATCAAAAGATGGACAAGTCAGCCTATGACAATCTGCACCATCAAAGCAAGACATAGAGTGGAATGGCGTTCCATGGTAGCCAACCTTCGATGCGGAGACGGCACTCAATGATGATGAATGGTGAATTTTACTATAAGCTTTCCCAAAACTGGTACATGGTCACTATTGCATTCTGCACCTGGTCTAGTTTTGACACACACCAGACTTTCTAAATCTGTTATTGATCATTATGTAGTCGATTCGATTGCGTGCGTTGTCTAATGGCAGCAATTACATCAGCAAACATGACAAACAGTTTCACTAAAGAGTCCGTGAACGACATTCTAGCAACTACTTGTCACTCGACGCACACTTTAACTAATAACGACATGGCTATCGTCGTCATGAAAGGACTGTTACTAACGACATTGCTATCGTCGTCATGAAAGGACTGTTACTAACAACATTGCTATCGTCGTCATGAAAGGACTGTTACTAACAACATTGCTATCGTCGTCATGAAAGGACTGTTACTAACGACATTGCTATCGTCGCCATGAAAGTACTGTTACTAACGACATTGCTATCGTCGTCATGAAAGGACTGTTACTAACAACGACATTGCTATCGTCGTCATGAAAGGACTGTTACTAACAACGACATTGCTATCGTCGTCATGAAAGGATTGTTACTAACAACGACATTGCTATCGTCGTCATGAAAGTACTGTTACTAACAACGACATTGCTATCATCGTTATGAAAGTACTGTTACTAACGACATTGCTATCGTCGTCATGAAAGTACTGTTACTAACGACATTGCTATCGTCGTCATGAAAGTACTGTTACTAACGACATTGCTATCGTCGTCATGAAAGTACTGTTACTAACGACATTGCTATCGTCGTCATGAAAGTACTGTTACTAACGACATTGCTATCGTCGTCATGAAAGGACTGTTACTAACGACATTGCTATCGTCGTCATGAAAGTACTGTTACTAACGACATTGCTATCGTCGTCATGAAAGGACTGTTACTAACGACATTGCTATCGTCGTCATGAAAGTACTGTTACTAACAACGACATATTGCTATCGTCGTCATGAAAGTACTGTTACTAACGACATTGCTATCGTCGTCATGAAAGTACTGTTACTAACGACATTGCTATCGTCGTCATGAAAGGACTGTTACTAACAACGACATTGCTATCGTCGTCATGAAAGTACTGTTACTAACGACATTGCTATCGTCGTCATGAAAGTACTGTTACTAACGACATTCTAGCAACTACTTGTCACTCGACGCACACTTTCCCTAATAATTACATTGCTATCGTCGTCATGAAAGGACTGTTACTAACAACGACATTGCTATCGTCGTCATGAAAGGATTGTTACTAACAACGACATTGCTATCGTCGTCATGAAAGTACTGTTACTAACAACGACATTGCTATCATCGTTATGAAAGTACTGTTACTAACGACATTGCTATCGTCGTCATGAAAGTACTGTTACTAACGACATTGCTATCGTCGTCATGAAAGGACTGTTACTAACGACATTGCTATCGTCGTCATGAAAGGACTGTTACTAACGACATTGCTATCGTCGTCATGAAAGGACTGTTACTAACGACATTGCTATCGTCGTCATGAAAGTACTGTTACTAACAACGACATTGCTATCGTCGTCATGAAAGTACTGTTACTAACGACATTGCTATCGTCGTCATGAAAGTACTGTTACTAACGACATTGCTATCGTCGTCATGAAAGGACTGTTACTAACAACGACATTGCTATCGTCGTCATGAAAGTACTGTTACTAACGACATTGCTATCGTCGTCATGAAAGTACTGTTACTAACGACATTGCTATCGTCGTCATGAAAGGACTGTTACTAACAACGACATTGCTACCAATAACTCTAGCAAAACCGTTATCAGCAGCTACAATATCTCCAGCAAACCTCCCAAAATGAATACCACATTTGCCAAAAGCTCAAATAAAAATAATCACTGACATCAACAAACATGTCAGTAACAACTAACAGAAAATTCACGACTACCAGTTCTAGCAAAACATCAGAATCGCAACCAATAAGAAATCAACCAACAACTTGATAAGCAACATGAGCTTTATAAATAAAGTTCACCAAGAACAACTCCAGGAATTACAACTTGAAGACAACTTTCACCGATCCCACATTGTCATTAATCCCACCAGTAACTTCATTAATTCCATCAGTTACTTCATTAATTCCATCAGTAACTTCATTAATTCCATCAGTAACTTCATTAATCCCATCAGTAACTTCTTTATTTCCATCAGTAGCTTCATTATTTCCATCAGTAACTTCTTTATTTCCATCAGTAGCTTCATTATTTCCATTAGTATCTTCATTATTTCCATCAGTACCTTCATTATTTCCATCAGTATCTTCATTATTTCCATCAGTAACTTCTTTATTTCCATCAGTAACTTCATTATTTCCACCGGTAGCTTCATTATTTCCACCGGTAACTTCATTATTTCCATCGGTAACTTCATTATTTCCATCAGTAGCTTCATTATTTCCATCAGTAGCTTCATTATTTCCATCAGTAGCTTAATTATTTCCACCGGTAACTTCATTATTTCCATCAGTATCTTCATTATTTCCATCAGTAGCTTCATTATTTCCACCAGTAACTTCATTATTTCCATCAGTAACTTCATTATTTCCATCAGTAGCTTCATTATTTCCATCAGTAACTTCATTATTTCCATCAGTAACTTCATTATTTCCACCGGTAACTTCTTTATTTCCATCAGTACCTTCATTATTTCCATCAGTAACTTCATTATTTCCACCGGTAACTTCATTATTTCCATCAGTAACGTCATTATTTCCACCGGTAACTTCATTATTTCCATCAGTATCTTCATTATTTCCATCAGCACCTTCATTATTTCCATCAGTAGCTTCATTATTTCCATCAGTAGCTTCATTATTTCCACCGGTAACTTCATTATTTCCACCAATAACATCATCATTAAATTTATCAAAATCGACTCCATTGGCCAAACGAACAGGTGGAGAAGGGATTTATTGACATAAGAAGTCTAGTGGCAAACAATAAGTGCAGGCAGCACAAATAGTTTCAATGTGCTACGAAACTTATCAAATCATCGGACAAATCACCATTGTCGAGTCCAACGTAGCAAGGATATAAGCATAATAGGCACGTTGCAACACATTCTTCATTCCAGGGTTTGGCTACCAATGCCAGACATGGACGCCAGCCTCAAGAACAATAAGAACAATTTAAATGTGTTAGTTGCATGGCAGGAAAAAGCCCAGAGACTCAAGGTCAGAAAGGAAGAACTAAGTAAATAAAAAAGTTGGAAGTGATCTCGCCATAAAGAGACAACGAACACATGTTTTGGTCACGTGATTAGGCAAGACTTATCACAAAAAAGTGTCAACAAACGGTACGGGAGCCACGGAACAGAGGGGAACTACGAGAAAAGATGGATCGATAGAATATTAGAAACACTAGCAAGCAAGCAGCAGGAAAAGTCCACACAAGAATAATTAAGGTGACCATATTTTTTAAATCCCATTCCGGGACGGAATAATTTTACTTCAATTTTCCACCAATAAAATTACATTTCTTCTTGCTGTCATTTTCAAGAGAATAATACATACATTTTAAAACATCTAATAATATAGACCTTCAATACGCTATCGGGATAATCAGGAGATATAAAAAAAAACAGTGATACTCACTTAAATTGAAGGTGAAACAGAGATGCTGTACTTTTCAGATGAGTGAATTTTCTGTAAAATGTCCTTCTTTGTATGCAGCATCTTATAAAATTCGACACATGTTCCCTCATAGTTCACTTTGGTGATCAACATGGCTTTTAAAGTTTCAACACCTAGTTGTGTTTTATCATTTGTCCACAACTGTTCATCAGAGGAAACACTCGTTCTGTTGCAGCATTTGTTCCAGGTAGACACAAAAAGAACTCTGCCAACTTCAAAATATGTGAAACGGGCACATGATTGTTTCTGAAGTGGGAAGCTAGTTCAACCCAACGCTGCCCTGGTCATGTTTTATTAAGACTCCACTCACTAATTTTTTGTGAAGTAACGAACTGTTTCATGTAGACATATTCGTCATACATTTCATTTTCTGGAAAGTCGACTGAAGGCACTGTTTGACTCACTAATGATGAAGACTTCTCAATATCTTCCCAATTTGGTGTTCTGTTCAGCATTACCAAGCTGTAAGACTCTAGGTTTTGAAAATTATTTGCAGCCCATTTCTTCAAATAACTTAAAGCTGTTTCATAAAATGAAGAAACACTGGCGTTAAACTTGTTCACATCATCACGTGGAAATCCTTCCATTTCCAGCTTTTTAAGGATTATCTGAACTCTTGATGGCAAGAAGCCGTCTTCCAGCTTGGACTCCAAGATAGCTTTCAACCTATTGATGTTGTCAATGACTTCAAATACAGTGACCATATGTCCCTCTACTTTCTGCACTGCTTCGTGGAAATAGGATGCCTGACTGTGAACCAAAATAAGCCATGCCTCAGACAGTGGATTTTCAAAGAATTCCTGTATAAAAACTGGGCATCTGTCTTGAGATTGAAAATATGATTTTAGAGGCAGGAACATGTAAAGAACCCTTTCAACAGCAGGTAAGAGCGCAAGCCACCTAGTTTGTGCATAACCTAAAATCATCTGGAAGTCTGTGTCGACAAACTGACAAAACTCCTTGAGACTTTCAACTCTAACTGTGTATGATTTGAAGTACAGATAAATTTTTGCAATAGTCATTTCAACATCAACAGGCAATACGTCTGCAGCTGCTCGAACAGTGTTGTGGAAAATATGGCAAGCACACCCAACACCTATCAAACTATGTCCAAGGTTTTCTTTCAGTTTTGTGAAAACATTGTTCTGTCCTTTTCTTTCAGCGCCCCCAAAATTAGAATTTGTGTTGTCTGCACATAATCCAACTACTTTCAGTTCTAAACTCTAATATTTTAACTTTCAGTCCCTTATTGCGATCAAAGTATCTGACAAACAAAGGAAAAATCTTTATTTCTTTGTGGTTGGAGGCATCTGTCAGTATGGAGATAAATGTTACGTTTTCTAGGTCACATCTCAACTCGTTTAGAGCATGGGGTGTGAACACATTCCGAATAATAGCTTCTGTTTTCGTACGTGCACAAGCAAATTTTGGTTCTAAAGTTACCTGAAGCAATTTTGATGTGCAGTCCATAGATCTAAACGTGTGATTGTGCATCACTGTATGATATGCAAAGGCACCTTCTGTAGCAGCTAACTGTTCTTCTTTGTCACCAACCTGTTCAGCTCGAAAAAAATTTGTCAACGACGAGCTTGATGCAGCAGTAGCGATGGCTCTCTTATGTGTATCACTATTTATTTGCCTCTTAATATCACCACGTCCACTATGGTTAATAGTAAACCCGGATGAACATATATTACATCTTACAGTGAAGTCTGATGACGATGTAGACTTTTTTATAAAAGGGTATTCCTTTTGTAAATCTTGATTAAAACTACAATTACGCTTCGGTGCCATTTTTTGCGAAAGTGAAAGTGAAAGTTAGTAACACAGCGAATATATACGAGATTTAAAACTAGGAGCGCATTCTACTGTTTTGATATTAAACAAAATTGTCTACACAGCAACGGAATAATATTTTTTTTAATTGAAGAAATGTACGCCGTATACCAAAATGGCAAAATTGGTAAACGTTTGTGTCCCAAATTATTTTTTATCAAATCCGGGACAAAAGCTAAAAAATATGCCAAAATCGGGACAAAACCGGTACGGCAGCTAATCCGGGACAAAGGTTCAAAAAATGTCAAATTCCGGGACTGTCCCGGACAATCCGGGACGAATGGTCACCTTAGAATAATAGGCCGGTACCTCGTTCGACGATCAAAGGAAGATGAGAAGAAAGATCACCGTGAACAATGAAGAAAACATTGACACTAATTAGATAGGCACCATTCTCTTAACTAACATTATATTATTATGACCAACACTATGACCAACACTATGACCAACACTAGGACCAACACTATGACCAACACTACGACCAACACTATGACCAACACTATGACCAACACTAGGACCAACACTATGACCAACATTATGACCAACACTATGACCAACATTATGACCAACACTATGACCAACATTATGACCAACATTATGACCAATATTATGACCAACACTATGACCAACACTATGACCAACACTATGACCAACATTATGACCAACACTATGACCAACACTATGACCAACACTATGACCAACACTATGACCAACACTATGACCAACATTATGACCAACATTATGACCAACACTATGACCAACATTATGACCAACATTATGACCAACACTATGACCAACACTATGACCAACATTATGACCAACACTATGACCAATATTATGACCAACACTATGACCAACACTATGACCAACACTATGACCAACAATATGACCAACACTATGACCAACACTATGACCAACACTATGACCAACACTATGACCAACACTAAGACCAACACTATGACCAACACTATGACCAACATTATGACCAACACTATGACCAACACTATGACCAACACTAAGACCAACACAATGACCAACATTATGACCAACACTATGACCAACATTATGACCAACACTATGACCAACACTAAGACCAACACTATGACCAACACTAAGACCAACACTATGACCAACACTATGACCAAGATTATGACCAACAATAGAATCAAACATAAACATCTACACTAACTCCACAAATAACAAGCTCACCAACTTTGACAGTATCAACGCCAACATTACTTGCAACATTCATGCTAAATCAGCCAATAATAAGGGAGCCGCGATAGTTCAGTGGTTAGTGAACTTGACTATAAAGGACAAGAGGTAGGGTTCGATCCCAACCGACGGCTCCCTGGTTCACCCAGCCTTTAATGGGCACCGGATTTTTTTCTGAGAAATTAAAGCGACACGGGCTAATACCGACCACATTGCCCCAAAAATCATGTGCTGAAGGTCTGTAAAATTTATGGTCACTAACAGCATATTCCCTATACGCCACTTGGCGTGACGGAGGTACTTTACTTTTTTTTTTTTTACAGTCAATAATAAAGACAATAACAGCATGTTTCTTGCAATAGCTTTAACATCAACATAAATAACAGCATGTTTCTTGCAATAGCTTTAACATCAACATAAATAACAGCATGTTTCTTGCAGTAGCTTTAACATCAACATAAATAACAGCATGTTTCTTGCAATAGCTTTAACATCAACATAAATAACAGCATGTTTCTTGCAATAGCTTTAACATCAACACAATCTCCACTATCTAGATATTCAACATTTAAGCCAATAGCTAATAAAACAACATGACAAATGACCCTAAGTCGACGGTCACCTGCCGCAGGCTGCAGCAGCAACTACAGTAGCAACATTAACCAATATCATGCAGTTCCCTGTCATCTACGACAGCTTAGACACGAAAAGTACATTTCCATTAGCATCAGCTCCACCAACCACGAAACTGCCATCAACAATCACGGCAGTACGAAGACAATGTCACCTACCAGTACAATGTCACCTACCAGTACGTCACCTACCAGTACAATGTCACCTACCAGTACAATGTCACCTACCAGTACAATGTCACCTACCAGTACAAAGTCACCTACCAGTTCAAAGTTACCTACCAGTACAAAGTTACCTACCAGTACAATGTCACCTACCAGTACAAAGTCACCTACCAGTACAATGTCACCTACCAGTACAATGTCACCTACCAGTACAAAGTTACCTACCAGTACAATGTCACCTACCAGTACAAAGTTACCTACCAGTACAATGTCACCTACCAGTACAAAGTCACCTACCAGTACAATGTCACCTACCAGTACAAAGTTACCTACCAGTACAATGTCACCTACCAGTACAATGTCACCTACCAGTACAAAGTTACCTACCAGTACAATGTCACCTACCAGTACAAAGTTACCTACCAGTACAATGTCACCTACCAGTACAAAGTTACCTACCAGTACAATGTCACCTACCAGTACAAAGTTACCTAACATAAAACAATTGTACACAAACCGACCAACGACCCACCAACTACACCATTAACCTCAGAAATAGTTGCTATGAAAACTCGACTACTATGTGATTGTGGCAGCGGTATTCACCTAACAGCAGCTGGTGTCAATGAAAGCCTGACGCCAGGTAATATCAGATAATGTCAGCCGGTGTCAGCAGAATCTGTTGACCTTGTAATTCTATCCACTTCAGTTCTCCATGAAACGAAACGCTACACCAGAACATGGCAGATCAACCAAATCTACTTAGGAAAAGTGTGAATAGAATCCTGACAGGACGGGCTTCCCTTGAACTCGAAACTACATTTTGTTGCTAGTGGGAGCGAAGCAGTCATTCACGCACGCAGCATGAGAACATCACCTACATTTATTGTGTCTATTGTTCCGTTTAACTAACACGCCATGAACATTTTTATAGCTGTCGCAGGATTACCTATAACATGTCTTTCTCGCATGATCTGTTCCAGGACTTCCTCATTTTAATCAAGTGGAGATCATGTTGTTAGTTAGCCGAGTTGGCAGTGTTCCCAAGCGTTTAGCTTTTCGTGACAAGGCGCTGTGCCAAGGAGTACGGGTTCGATCCTGCTTAGGACCATATATTGTTTTTTTTTCTTTCTGTTTTTGATTATTTGTCATCTTTTCCGAATGCTGTAAACATACCTCTTCCTATGAATTGATTGACTATATCAGAGTGCTCTTCTATGAAAGCTACCCATTCAAACAAGCAACATAATAATGACTGGTCTGATTCTACAGCAAGAGAAAATAAACAAAACACGTCGACAAAAAGTCACGCAGTGAAATTAATGACGAGTAAACAGTTTCAGTAACAGTAATAGTATAAGTAACAGTAATAGTATAAGTAACAGTAATAGTATAAGTAACAGTAATAGTATAAGTAACAGTAATAGTATAAGTAACAGTATTAGTATAAGTAACAGTAATAGTATAAGTAACAGGCCAGCAAAACCACGCCGTAGATATCGTTCCAACTGTAAATAGCAGCTAAGGAAGTCAATAGAAAACAAAAACAAGTTATATGGCGAGTATTACGGATTAATGAAATAATACAAATGGACATATAAACAAAAGTAAAGTACCCCCGTCACGCCAAGTGGCGTATGGGGAATATGGTGTTAGTGACCATAAATTTTACAGACCTTCAGCACATGATTTTTGGGGTAATGTGGTCGGTATTACGCCCGTGCCGCTTCACTTTCCCAGAAAAAAATCCGGTACCCATTTAAGGCTGGGTGAACCCGGAAGCCGTCGTTTGAGATTGAACCCTGCCCCTTATCCTTTGTAGTCCAGTTCACTACCCACTGAGCTATCGCGGCTCCACAAAGGACACATGCTAATTTACAATCGTACAGTTTCGTTACAATGACCATCACAGATAACAAGAACTGTTGAAATATAAGAATATCATTGATGAAAATAGACGTCGCTCCCTAAATTATGCTGACACAGTCCTTCAGAGGAACGAGTTAATGGTCTCCCCCCATTCCTCATCACAGGATGACAAGTTAAATAACGTTTGTGATCAGAAACAAGATGATAAATTCAAACGCTTAACAACGAGTCGCATGAGCAGAGCAGATACACCATTGGAAACTAAACAAATAGCTCCAACGGAAAGGAGAGTCTGAACTGAGCTATTTATCTGAAAGAACATGATCCTCTCATTTCAGAAGATACAATTTTATTTCTAAAACTGAAATAAACAAAAGAAAAGGATTGGAAATATGTAATTTTAATGCCATGAAAAATATACTTACATCAAAATAAGTAACACCAGGGCTGAAACTAAGAATAGCAAAACGTTATATTTTCTT
Source organism: Megaustenia siamemsis (assembly GCA_032433765.1). Lineage (NCBI taxonomy): Eukaryota > Metazoa > Mollusca > Gastropoda > Stylommatophora > Ariophantidae > Megaustenia > Megaustenia siamemsis. The sequence goes on along the minus strand of JAVIAB010000059.1, from coordinate 52,825,859 downwards.
AACATTCCTGTATGCAAAAACATGGACATTAGACAAGAAAACAGAACAGAAAATGGAAGCCTTTGAAATGTGGATTTATAGAAGAATAGAAAGAATTGATGGAAATAAAATAAAACAAATGATGAAGTCTTAAAATAAACAAAATGAAAAGCGAACATTTAAACACAATTCAAACAATGGAAATTAGATTTTTGTAGCATGTTAAAAGACATTGCAGCCTACTAAAAGTAATCTTGGAATTCAAAATGCAAGGTAAAAGAGGCAAAGACAGACCAAGAACGATGACAATCAAAAGATGGACACGTCAGCCTATGACAACCTGCACTATCAAAGCAAGAGACAGAGTGGAATGGCGCTCCATGGTAGCCAACCTTCGATGTGGAGATGGCACTCAATGATCATGATGCATTTTTGTGTGTGTAGACAAGTGATCAATTGGCTGCACGGTGATCGACGCTGTGAGTGTAACAACCAATAATTGTTGGGGCTTCATGAAGTGACGCTCTTTCAGATTTGTATTATTAAAGCTGTCTCCCACTACTGTCTGTGATCTGACTCAAACTGCTGTCTGTGATCTGTTTCACACTGCTGGCTGTGATCTGTCTTCCACTGCTGTCTGTGATTTATCTACTACTGATGTCTGTGATCTGTCTCCCACTGCTGTCTGTGATATGCCTCTCACAGCTGTAATTGATCTATCTACTACTGATGTCTATGATCTGTCTCCCACTGCTGTCTGTGATATGCCTCTCACAGCTGTAATTGATCTATCTACTACTGCTGTCTGTGATCTGTCTCCCACTACTGTCTGTGATCTGTCTCCCACTACTGTCTGTGATCTGCCTCCCACTGTTGTCTGAGATCTATCTACTACAGCTGTCTGTGATCTGTCTCACACTGCTGTCTGTGATCTGTCTCACACTGCTGTCTGTGATCTCTCTACAACTGCTGTCTGTGATCTGTCTCACACTGCTGTCTGTGATCTGTCGAAGTCAAGGCCCGTCCTATTGAAGCTATCATTCCAGTTGTTTTTTTTTCTCTGTCGACCTTTGCCCCTTACTCAGTACAGAGTTATTTGTTTGTTTGTTCTTAAAAGACCTTCCGTTAAAACGGCCGACTATCTATGCTTGAACCTCTTCACGAAGCTCAGGGGAGATTTGTACTTGATTTCCTTGATTTCTGCTTGAACTTCTTCACGAAGCTCAGGGGAGATTTGTGCCTGACTTCCTTGATCTCTGCTTGAACTTCTTCACGAAGTTCAGGGGAGATTTGTGCCTGACTTCCTTGATCTCTGCTTGAACTTCTTCACGAAGTTCAGGGGAGATTTGTGCCTGACTTCCTTGATCTCTGCTTGAACTTCTTCACGAAGCTCAGGGGAGATTTGTGCCTGACTTCCTTGATCTCTGCTTGAACTTCTTCACGAAGCTCAGGGGAGATTTGTGCCTGACTTCCTTGATCTCTGCTTGAACTTCTTCACGAAGCTCAGGGGAGATTTGTGCCTGACTTCCTTGATCTCTGCTTGAACTTCTTCACGAAGCTCAGGGGAGATTTGTGCCTGACTTCCTTGATCTCTGCTTGAACTTCTTCACGAAGCTCAGGGGAGATTTGTGCCTGACTTCCTTGATCTCTGCTTGAACTTCTTCACGAAGCTCAGGGGAGATTTGTGCCTGACTTCCTTGATCTCTGCTTGAACTTCTTCACGAAGCTCAGGGGAGATTTGTGCCTGACTTCCTTGATCTCTGCTTGAACTTCTTCACGAAGCTCAGGGGAGATTTGTGCCTGACTTCCTTGATCTCTGCTTGAACTTCTTCACGAAGCTCAGGGGAGATTTGTGCCTGACTTCCTTGATCTCTGCTTGAACTTCTTCACGAAGCTCAGGGGAGATTTGTGCCTGACTTCCTTGATCTCTGCTTGAACTTCTTCACGAAGCTCAGGGGAGATTTGTGCCTGACTTCCTTGATCTCTGCTTGAACTTCTTCACGAAGCTCAGGGGAGATTTGTGCCTGACTTCCTTGATCTCTGCTTGAACTTCTTCACGAAGCTCAGGGGAGATTTGTGCCTGACTTCCTTGATCTCTGCTTGAACTTCTTCACGAAGCTCAGGGGAGATTTGTGCCTGACTTCCTTGATCTCTGCTTGAACTTCTTCACGAAGCTCAGGGGAGATTTGTGCCTGACTTCCATGATCTCTGCTGTAACTTCTTCATGAAGCTCAGGGGAGATTTGTGCCTGACTTCCTTGATCTCTGCTTGAACTTCTTCACGAAGCTCAGGGGAGATTTGTGCCTGACTTCCTTGATCTCTGCTTGAACTTCTTCACGAAGCTCAGGGGAGATTTGTGCCTGACTTCCTTGATCTCTGCTTGAACTTCTTCACGAAGCTCAGGGGAGATTTGTGCCTGACTTCCTTGATGATGATGCAGTTATAAAATGCCTGGGATGTTCCGAAAACCGTTCTTGAATGTTTTTCTTGCAATTCTCCTGCTAAGATCCATCCAAGCGTATAGAAATATGGGAGTAACAAGGAATCACTAAGACGAGTGCACTATAAATGACATCATTAATTAAGTTAGGGACTGGCAACTGGCTTGTTAATTATGCGGCCCAATGCATCTTTACACACACAAAAACAACTTCATGCCTGGCCTGCATCCATTAAATGTTGGTGGACTTCATCCTCTATACAGAATAAAAGCGTTTCAACCATTTCTGTATATCTTCTAAGATTTAAGTGACGTTAAAGCAGTTCTATATAGAAAATGGTCAAACAAATAAACGTAGTTGATAATTTACAACAATAATTGGCTGATCTATTAATCCAAGCATAAAACTGCTCTGATAAGAATACACATCTTTGAGAATGTAGACTTCAAATAAGAGACAATTGTTAATGTTTCTGTATAGGGGGCATTTTGTGTGGGAACAGTGAGAATTGTTGGTTTGAGGTTGGTTATCGCTCACGTTAAACAAATGAGCAAAGTGAATCCTCAATTGTTTGTAATGCCCCCATTTATTTATATTTACGCTGTGTTAGCACATAAATCTGCGTGACAAAACACACACTTGGTTCCGTGGGAAGGTAGCGCTATCAAAGTTGGCCATGACAAGTTAATGCGCGCCCCGTCCTTTGATGTGAGTGATGGTGCATTCGCGGGCATAATAGGAGGGCTATCTTCTCTAATAGATGCCGATGAGTTGCCAAATCTTTCTCAATTTTGAATTATTGTTATATACCTTTTCTTTTCTGTTCTCATCTTTTCTTACTTCTTTTTCAGTCCATCTGCATATGATGCCATGCTTTTTATCGTACCAATCATGGTCTGTTGTGTTGACTTTCATTTATCGAATAAAAGTCTGCCAGTAAGAAACGGACACATTATTGAAGACACATTGTAGATTTTGTGCATCATCTACAAACCTAACAGTGCCGTTCAGCATCTACAAACCTAACACCTAACAGTGCCGTTCAGCATCTACAAACCTAACACCTAACAGTGCCGTTCAGCATCTACAAATTTAACAGTGCCGTTCAGCAAATACAAACCTAACAGTGCCGTTCAGCATCTACAAACATAACACCTAACAGTGCCGTTCAGCATCTACAAATTTAACAGTGCCGTTCAGCAAATACAAACCTAACAGTGCCGTTCAGCATCTACAAACATAACACCTAACAGTGCCGTGCAGCATCTACAAAATTAACAGTGCCGTTCAGCATCTACAAACCTAACTGTGCAGTTCAGCATCTACAAACTTAGCAGTGACATGCAGCATTTACAAAACTAACAGTGCAGTTCAGCATCTACAAACTTTGCAGTGACATGCAGCATCTACAAAAATAACAGTGCCATGCAGCATCTACAAACATAGCAGTGATATGCAGCATCTACAAACATAGCAGTGACATGTAGCACCGATAAACATAACAGTGCCATGCAGCATCTACAAACCGAACAGTTCCTTGGAGCATCTACAAATCTAATAGTGCCGTGCATCATCTACAAACCTAACAGTGCCGTGCAGCATCTACAAATCTGATAGTGCCGTGCAGCATCTACAAATCTGATAGTGCCGTGCATCATCTACAAACCTAACAGTGCCATGCAGCATCTACAAATCTGATAGTGCCGTGCATCATCTACAAACCTAACAGTGCCATGCACCATCTACAAATCTGATAGTGCCGTGCATCATCTACAAACCTAACAGTGCCATGCAGCATCTACAAATCTGATAGTGCCATGCAGCATCTACAAATCTGATAGTGCCGTGCAGCACTACAAATCTGACAGTGCCGTGCAGCATCTACAAACATAACAGTGCCATGCAGCATTTACAAATCTGATAGTCCGTGCATCATCTACAAACCTAACAGTGCCGTGCAGCATCTACAAATCTGATAGTGCCGTGCATCATCTACAAACCTAACAGTGCATTGCAGCATCTACAAATCTGATAGTGCCATGCAGCATCTACAAATCTGATAGTGCCGTGCATCATCTACAAACCTAACAGTGCCGTGCAGCATCTACAAATATGATAGTGCCATGCAGCATCTACAAATCTGATAGTGCCGTGCATCATCTACAAACATAACAGTGCCATGCAGCATCTACAAATCTGATAGTCCGTGCATCATCTACAAACCTAACAGTGCCATGCAGCATCTACAAATCTGATAGTGCCGTGCATCATCTACAAACCTAACAGTGCCATGCAACATCTACAAATCTGATAGTGCCGTGCATCATCTACAAACCTAACAGTGCCGTGCAGCATCTACAAATCTGATAGTGCCGTGCAACATCTACAAATCTGATAGTGCCGTGCATCATCTACAAACCTAACAGTGCCGTGCAACATCTACAAACCTAACAGTGCCGTGCAGCATCTACAAATCTGATAGTGCCATGCAGCATCTACAAATCTGATAGTGCCATGCAGCATCTACAAATCTTATAGTGCCATGCAGCATCTACAAATCTTATAGTGCCATGCAGCATCTACAAATCTGATAGTGCCGTGCAGCATCTACAAACCTAACAGTGCCGTGCATCATCTACAAACCTAACAGTGCCGTGCAGCATATACAAACCTAACAGTGCCGTGCAGCATCTACAAATCTGATAGTGCCGTGAATCATCTACAAACCTAACTGTGCCGTGCAGCATCTACAAATCTGATAGTGCCGTGCAGCATCTACAAACCTAACAGTGCCGTGCATCATCTACAAATCTGATAGTGCCGTGCAACATCTACAAACCTAACAGTGCCGTGCATCATCTACAAATCTCATAGTGCCGTGCAGCATCTACAAACCTAACAGTGCCGTGCAGCATCTACAAATCTGATAGTGCCGTGCAGCATCTACAAACCTAACAGTGCCATGCAGCATCTACAAATCTGATAGTGCCGTGCATCATCTACAAACCTAACAGTGCCATGCAGCATCTACAAATCTGATAGTGCAGTGCAGCATCTACAAATCTGACAGTGCCGTGCATCATCTACAAACCTAACAGTGCCGTGTATCATCTACAAACCTAACAGTGCCGTGCAACATCTACAAACCTAACAGTGCCGTGTATCATATACAAACCCAAAAGTGTTGTGCAACCTTTACAAATCTACTGTAGACCGCGTATCATCTACAAATCTAACAGTGCCGTGCTGGCTCTACAAATCTAACAGTGCCGTGCTGGCTCTACAAATCTAACAGTGCCGTGCTGGCTCTACAAATCTAACAGTGCCGTGCTGGCTCTACAAATCTAACAGTGCTGCGCTAGATCTACAAACCTAACAGTGCCGTGCTGGCTCTACAAATCTAACAGTGCCGTGCTGGCTCTACAAATCTAACAGTGCCGTGCTGGCTCTACAAATCTAACAGTGCTGCGCTAGATCTACAAACCTAACAGTGCCGTGCTGGCTCTACAAATCTAACAGTGCTGCGCTAGATCTACAAATCTAACAGTGCTGCGCTAGATCTACAAATCTAACAGTGCCGTGCTGGCTCTACAAATCTAACAGTGCTGCGCTAGATCTACAAACCTAACAGTGCTGTGCTGGCTCTACAAATCTAACAGTGCTGCGCTAGATCTACAAACCTAACAGTGCCGTGCTGGCTCTACAAATCTAACAGTGCTGCGCTAGATCTACAAACCTAACAGTGCCGTGCTGGCTCTACAAATCTAACAGTGCTGCGCTAGATCTACAAACCTAACAGTGCCGTGCTGGCTCTACAAATCTAACAGTGCTGCGCTAGATCTACAAACCTAACAGTGCCGTGCTGGCTCTACAAATCTAACAGTGCTGCGCTAGATCTACAAACCTAACAGTGCCGTGCTGGCTCTACAAATCTAACAGTGCTGCGCTAGATCTACAAACCTAACAGTGCCGTGCTGGCTCTACAAATCTAACAGTGCTGCGCTAGATCTACAAACCTAACAGTGCCGTGCTGGCTCTACAAATCTAACAGTGCTGCGCTAGATCTACAAACCTAACAGTGCCGTGCTGGCTCTACAAATCTAACAGTGCTGCGCTAGATCTACAAACCTAACAAAGCCGCACTCTTTCGCCTTGTCCTTCAACATAGAATGTATGAGTTACGTTAATGATTGATTAAATGGTTAAAGCTCGAATGGCAATCATTGAAAGGGTTCACATGGAAAAGAAACATGATTATTTATTGGGGCGTGATTGGTGCGAGAAATGTTTATGATTTTATTACCAAACAGAACGGCCTGTGAGAAGGGTTTTAGGGACATGCCGTTGCCGTAGATATCTCGAGACAAGCAGAAAAATAAATGCACCTACCCAGAAGAAGAATCTCAAAGATATAAATATTTCTAAAGTCAGATTTATCAACTTTTGCTGGAAGGAACAAACATCATTTTGATACACTGTGCACGAGTTTCACAAATTTACTTTTGAAATGTAAAACTGCCGTGCTTTCCTGTATCTTCTACTTCCTCAAATGGGCGTAAATTTGGTCTAAATTGTGCTGTATCTTGGTTTGCAGAAAACTACAATATTTGAGCTATTTGATAAACAACATCTGAAATCAGCACAGAGTAACATTTTTTAGACCGAGTTTGTTTTCTGTTTTCTTTTCCATTTGTCTGGTCGGATAGCTACAAAGTTTTCTGTTTGTCTGGTCGGATAGCTAGAAAGTTTTCTGTTTTCTTTTCCATTTGTCTGGTCGGATAGCTAGAAAGTTTTCTGTTTTCTTTCCCATTTGTCTGGTCGGATAGCTAGAAAGTTTTCTGTTAGTCTGGTCGGATAGCTAGAAAGTTTTCTGTTTGTCTGGTCGGATAGCTAGAAAGTTTTCTGTTTTCTTTTCCATTTGTCTGGTCGGATAGCTAGAAAGTTTTCTGTTTTCTTTTCCATTTGTCTGGTCGGATAGCTAGAAAGTTTTCTGTTTGTCTGGTGGGATAGCTAGAAAGTTTTCTGTTTGTCTGGTCGGATAGCTAGAAAGTTTTCTGTTTGTCTGGTCGGATAGCTATAAAGTTTTAGGTTTTCTTTTCCATTTGTCTGGTCGGATAGCTAGAAAGTTTTAGGTTTTTTTTCCATTTGTCTGGTCGGATAGCTAGAAAGTTTTCCATTTGTCTGGTCGGATAGCTAGAAAGTTATCCATTTGTCTGGTCGGATAGCTAGAAAGTTTTCTGTTTGTCTGGTCGGATAGCTAGAAAGTTTTCTGTATGTCTGGTCGGATAGCTAGAAAGTTTTCCATTTGTCTGGTCGGATAGCTAGAAAGTTTTAGGTTTTTTTTCCATTTGTCTGGTCGGATAGCTAGAAAGTTTTCCATTTGTCTGGTCGGATAGCTATAAAGTTTTAGGTTTTCTTTTCCATTTGTCTGGTCGGATAGCTAGAAAGTTTTAGGTTTTCTTTTCCATTTGTCTGGTCGGATAGCTAGAAAGTTTTAGGTTTTCTTTTCCATTTGTCTGGTCGGATAGCTAGAAAGTTTTAGGTTTTCTTTTCCATTTGTCTGGTCGGATAGCTAGAAAGTTTTAGGTTTTCTTTTCCATTTGTCTGGTCGGATAGCTAGAAAGTTTTAGGTTTTCTTTTCCATTTGTCTGGTCGGATAGCTAGAAAGTTTTAGGTTTTCTTTTCCATTTGTCTGGTCGGATAGCTAGAAAGTTTTCAGGAAAAAAATAATTTTGGAAAAGGTTTCAAACTCAGTTTCATTAATTTCACACTTGTGCATACATTAGACTTGTCATGACTGCATACATTAGACTTGTCATGACTGCATACATTAGACTTGTCATGACTGCCTACATTAGACTTGTCATGACTGCATACATTAGACTTGTCATGACTGCATACATTAGACTTGTCATGACTTCATACATTAGACTTGCCATGACTGCCTACATTAGACTTGCCATGACTGCAAACATTAGACTTGTCATGACTGCATACATTAGACTTGTCATGACTGCATACATTAGACTTGTCATGACTGCCTACATTAGACTTGTCATGACTGCATACATTAGACTTGTCATGACTGCATACATTAGACTTGTCATGACTGCATACATTAGACTTGCCATGACTGCATACATTAGACTTGTCATGACTGCATACATTAGACTTGTCATGACTGCAAACATTAGACTTGTCATGACTGCATACATTAGACTTGTCATGACTGCATACATTAGACTTGTCATGACTGCATACATTAGAATTGCCATGACTGCCTACATTAGACTTGTCATGACTGCATACATCAGACTTGTCATGACTGCATACATTAGACTTGTCATGACTGCATACATTAGACTTGTCATGACTGCATACATTAGACTTGCCATGACTGCATACATTAGACTTGTCATGACTGCCTACATTAGACTTGTCATGACTGCATACATTAGACTTGTCATGACTGCATACATTAGACTTGTCATGACTGCATACATTAGACTTGTCATGACTGCATACATTAGACTTGTCATGACTGCCTACATTAGACTTGTCATGACTGCATACATTAGACTTGTCATGACTGCATACATTAGACTTGTCATGACTGCATACATTAGACTTGTCATGACTGCATACATTAGACTTGTCATGACTGCATACATTAGACTTGTCATGACTGCCTACATTAGACTTGTCATGACTGCATACATTAGACTTGTCATGACTGCATACATTAGACTTGCCATGACCGCATACATTAGACTTGTCATGACTGCATACATTAGACTTGTCATGACTGCAAACATTAGACTTGTCATGACTGCATACATTAGACTTGTCATGACTGCATACATTAGAATTGCCATGACTGCCTACATTAGACTTGTCATGACTGCATACATTAGACTTGTCATGACTGCATACATTAGACTTGCCATGACTGCATACATTAGACTTGTCATGACTGCCTACATTAGACTTGTCATGACTGCATACATTAGACTTGTCATGACTGCATACATTAGACTTGTCATGACTGCATACATTAGACTTGCCATGACTGCCTACATTAGACTTGTCATGACTGCATACATTAGACTTGCCATGACTGCATACATTAGACTTGTCATGACTACCTACATTAGACTTGTCATGACTGCATACATTAGACTTGTCATGACTGCATACATTAGACTTGTCATGACTGCCTACATTAGACTTGTCAGGACTGCCTACATTAGACTTGTCATGACCGCATACATTAGACTTGTCATGACTGCCTACATTAGACTTGCCATGACTGCATACATTAGACTTGCTATGACTGCTTACATTAGACTTGCTATGACTGCCTACATTAGACTTGCTTTGACTGCCTACATTAGACTTGCTATGACTGCCTACATTAGACTTGCTATGACTGCCTACATTAGACTTGCTTTGACTGCCTACATTAGACTTGTCATGACTGCCTACATTAGACTTGCTTTGACTGCATACATTAGACTTGTCATGACTGCCTACATTAGACTTGCCATGACTGCCTACATTAGACTTGTCATGACTGCCTACATTAGACTTGCTATGACTGCCTACATTAGACTTGCTATGACTGCCTACATTAGACTTGCTATGACTGCCTACATTAGACTTGTCATGACTGCATACATTAGACTTGTCATGACTGCCTACATTAGACTTGCCATGACTGCCTACATTAGACTTGCTATGACTGCCTACATTAGACTTGCTATGACTGCCTACATTAGACTTGCTATGACTGCCTACATTAGACTTGTCATGACTGCATACATTAGACTTGTCATGACTGCCTACATTAGACTTGCTATGACTGCCTACATTATACTTGCTATGACTGCCTACATTAGACTTGCCATGACTGCCTACATTAGACTTGCTATGACTGCCTACATTAGACTTGTCATGACTGCCTACATTAGACTTGTCATGACTGCCTACATTAGACTTGTCATGACTGCATACATTAGACTTGTCATGACTGCATACATTAGACTTGTCATGACTGCCTACATTAGACTTGCTATGACTGCCTACATTATACTTGCTATGACTGCCTACATTAGACTTGTCATGGCTGCATACATTAGACTTGTCATGACTGCCTACATTAGACTTGCTATGACTGCCTACATTAGACTTGCTATGACTGCCTACATTAGACTTGCTTTGACTGCCTACATTAGACTTGCTATGACTGCCTACATTAGACTTGCTATGACTGCCTACATTAGACTTGTCATGACTGCATACATTAGACTTGTCATGACTGCATACATTAGACTTGCTATGACTGCCTACATTAGACTTGCTATGACTGCCTACATTAGCCTTGCTATGACTGCCTACATTAGACTTGCCATGACTGCCTACATTAGACTTGCTTTGACTGCCTATATTAGACTTGTCATGACTGCCTACATTAGACTTGCTATGACTGCATACATTAGACTTGTCATGACTGCCTACATTAGACTTGCTTTGACTGCCTACATTAGACTTGCTATGACTGCCTACATTAGACTTGCTATGACTGCCTACATTAGACTTGTCATGACTGCATACATTAAACTTGCTATGACTGCATACATTAGACTTGTCATGACTGCCTACATTAGACTTGCTTTGACTGCCTACATTAGACTTGCTATGACTGCCTACATTAGACTTGCTATGACTGCCTACATTAGACTTGCTATGACTGCCTACATTAGACTTGTCATGACTGCATACATTAGACTTGTCATGACTGCCTACATTAGACTTGCCATGACTGCCTACATTAGACTTGCTATGACTGCCTACATTAGACTTGCTATGACTGCCTACATTAGACTTGCTATGACTGCCTACATTAGACTTGCTATGATAGTAATAAACATCTTTGTGATAGCAACAAAGGCAGCCTTGTTACTTGTCTTTCCCATGATTTGTCAAAGTTCTTTAATGTCCACGATTAAGCAGCAAACCAAAGACCGCACTAACTCAAGAAGGATGCTCTCTCTCTATGCAGGCGCCATGCAACTATTCGATGCCTTACCTGCTGTACTGAGGTCTCACTGTTGCACTTGTTCTTGTCGCAATGACGCGGTTTTTGTGTTAAACAGGGTCTGCGTCTTCTCCGACCTTAACCCGCTGGTTCTAACCTCACCTGTGCCCGTGAGAAAGCTCACCTCTTTTACCTGAGCAAGGTAGGTTCCCTCTCTTCTCCACCACCAAAAAAAAAAAAAAAAAAATTCTTCACTTCGTGGACATATTCGGGTCAGTGAAATGTCTTAATAGTGTCTTTAGTTGTTTCCTTCGTGGACATATTCGGGTCAGTGAAATGTCTTAATAGTGTCTTTAGTTGTTTCCTTCGTGGACATATTCGGGTCAGTGAAATGTCTTAATAGTGTCTTTAGTTGTTTCCTTCGTGTATGTGATTGTCATTTTGATTCACCGCTCCGTAATTATTATCATAGTTATATTAACAGCTTTAGATTAGCTCATGCTCCTCAAATACAAATAATGCACTGAGTCTCCATATTCTCATCACAAGTAGACAGGTTTAAGGAATTGATCAAATCTTCAATAACAAAGTCCTATCATTGGCTGTTCCATGTTTAGCTCAGTTTTGCTATTTTATTTCAAAACATCCCCTTAAATGTATTCCATAGAGGGCACAAGTGGTGTCTTCTGTACCAGTATTGGAGCTTTCCCGTAAGCGAATAGGAGACGCGCTTTACGCTGGGATCTTATCAGTGGCAGGACCTAGTCGCTGACACTGTCAGGTTGGGATCCAATTTTGGGGCCTGCCGGGTGGGGTTGGGGGGCGGTGGACAATAATAAGGTGACCCTATTTTAGAAATTCCAACATGGCGATTAGATTTAACCCTTCATGAGAATAAAGTCGACATTTTAATTGTAAACTGTTTATTCATTTCTTTCTTGATTTTCTTTTTTTTTCAAATTCATTTTAATTGTATTTTCTTTATTTTGTTGTAACAATTATTAGAAACGATGTCAATATTCTTCTTAACGTCATTTTCAAGTTAATAACAAATATTTTTAACACTTAAGAGCATAGACCTAAACAACATAAACTACGTGAAGATAAAACATCAATGTTCCTTACCCGTGATGAGTTGCTGTACTTGTCAAATGAGTGCACTTTCTTCTTTTCACTGTAAGCGGCATCTGAAACAAACTCGACACACTCTTCCCCATAGTTCACTATGGTGATCAACAACGCAGATTTCAACGTCCCCACACAGAGCTGTGTCGTCCCCACACAGAGCTGTGTCGTCCCCACGCAGAGCTGTGTCGTCCCCACACAGAGCTGTGACGTCCTCACACAGAGCTGTGTCGTCCCCACGCAGAGCTGTGTCGTCCCCACGCAGAGCTGTGTCGTCCCCACGCAGAGCTGTGTCGTCCCCACACAGAGCTGTGACGTCCCCACGCAGAGCTGTGACGTCCCCACACAGAGCTGTGACGTCCCCACACAGAGCTGTGTCGTCCCCACGCAGAGCTGTGACGTCCCCACGCAGAGCTGTGTCGTCCCCACACAGAGCTGTGACGTCCCCACGCAGAGCTGTGACGTCCCCACACAGAGCTGTGACGTCCCCACACAGAGCTGTGTCGTCCCCACGCAGAGCTGTGACGTCCCCACGCAGAGCTGTGTCGTCCCCACACAGAGCTGTGTCGTCCCCACACAGAGCTGTGTCGTCCCCACACAGAGCTGTGACGTCCCCACGCAGAGCTGTGTCGTCCCCACGCAGAGCTGTGTCGTCCCCACACAGAGCTGTGTCGTCCCCACGCAGAGCTGTGTCGTCCCCACGCAGAGCTGTGTCGTCCCCACACAGAGCTGTGTCGTCCCCACGCAGAGCTGTGTCGTCCCCACGCAGAGCTGTGTCGTCCCCACACAGAGCTGTGACGTCCCCACACAGAGCTGTGACGTCCCCACACAGAGCTGTGTCGTCCCCACACAGAGCTGTGACGTCCCCACACAGAGCTGTGACGTCCCCATACAGAGCTGTGTCGTCCCCACACAGAGCTGTGACGTCCCCACACAGAGCTGTGTTTTATCACTTCTTCACAAACTATCCATTCAAGAAAACACTCACTTTCTGGGCATCGTTTCTTCCAGGTAGACACACACACACACACACACACACACACACGCACGCACGCACGCACACACACACACACACACACACAACTGCCAACTTCAGAATTTTAGAAACTGGCACTTGATTATTTCTGAAGTGTGAAACCAACTCAACGTTGTGACGACAATGTATTATTGACTCACTAATTCCACGATAGCTCAGTGGTTAGTTAACTCAACTCACCAATTCCATGATAGCTCAGTGGTTAGTTAACTCAACTCACTAATTCCACGATAGCTCAGTGGTTAGTTAACTCAACTCACTAATTCCATGATAGCTCAGTGGTTAGTTAACTCAACTCACTAATTCCATGATAGCTCAGTGGTTAGTTAACTCAACTCACTAATTCCACGATAGCTCAGTGGTTAGTTAACTCAACTCACTAATTCCATGATAGCTCAGTGGTTAGTTAACTCAACTCACTAATTCCATGATAGCTCAGTGGTTAGTTAACTCAACTCACTAATTCCATGATAGCTCAGTGGTTAGTTAACTCAACTCACTAATTCCATGATAGCTCAGTGGTTAGTTAACTCAACTCAGTAATTTCACGATAGGTCAGTGGTTAGTTAACTCAACTCACTAATTCCATGACAGCCCAGTGGTTAGTTAACTCTACTCACTAATTCCACGTTAGCTCAGTGGTTAGTTAGCTCAACTCACTTATTCCACGATAGCTCAGTGGTTAGTTAGCTCAACTCACTAATTCCACGATAGCTCAATGGTTAGTTAACTCAACTCACTAATTCCACGATAGCTCAGTGGTTAGTTAACTCAACTCACTAATTCCACGATAGCTCAATGGTTAGTTAACTCAACTCACTAATTCCACGATAGCTCTGTGGTTAGTTAACTCAACTCACTAATTACATGATAGCTCAGTGGTTAGTTAACTCAACTCACTAATTCCACGATAGCTCAGTGGTTAGTTAACTCAACTCAATAATTCCACGATAGCTCAGTCGTTAGTTAGCTCAACTCACTAATTCCACGATAGCTCAGTGGTTAGTTAGCTCAACTCACTAATTCCACGATAGCTCATTGGTTAGTTAGCTCAACTCAGTAATTCCACGATAGCTCAGTGGTTAGTTAACTCAACTCACTAATTCCACGATAGCTCAGTGGTTAGTTAACTCAACTCACTAATTACACGATAGCTCAGTGGTTAGTTAACTCAACTCACTAATTCCATGATAGCTCAGTGGTTAGTTAACTCAACTCACTAATTCCATGACAGCCCAGTGGTTAGTTAACTCAACTCAATAATTCCACGATAGCTCAGTGGTTAGTTAGCTCAACTCACTAATTCCACGATAGCTCAGTGGTTAGTTAGCTCAACTCACTAATTCCACGATAGCTCATTGGTTAGTTAGCTCAACTCAGTAATTCCACGATAGCTCAGTGGTTAGTTAACTCAACTCACTAATTACACGATAGCTCAGTGGTTAGTTAACTCAACTCACTAATTCCACGATAGCTCAGTGGTTAGTTAACTCAACTCACTAATTCCACGATAACTCAGTGGTTAGTGAACTCATCTCACTAATTCCACGATAGCTCAGTGGTTAGTTAACTCAACTCACTAATTACACGATAGCTCAGTGGTTAGTTAGCTCAACTCAGTAATTCCATGATAGCTCAGTGGTTAGTTAACTCAACTCACTAATTCCATGATAGCTCAGTGGTTAGTTAACTCAACTCACTAATTACATGATAGCTGAGTGGTTAGTTAACTCAACTCACTAATTACATGATAGCTCAGTGGTTAGTTAACTCAACTCACTAATTCCACGATAGCTCAGTGGTTAGTTAACTCAACTCACTAATTTTACGATAGCTCAGTGGTTAGTTAACTCAACTCACTAATTCCACGATAGCTCAGTGGTTAGTTAACTCAACTCACTAATTCCACGATAGCTCAGTGGTTAGTTAACTCAACTCACTAATTACACGATAGCTCAGTGGTTAGTGAACTCAACTCACTAATTCCACGATAGCTCAGTGGTTAGTTAACTCAACTCACTTATTCCACGATAGCTCAGTGGTTAGTTAACTCAACTCACTAATTCCAGATAGCTCAGTGGTTAGTTAGCTCAACTCACTAATTCCACGAGAGCTCAGTGGTTAGTTAGCTCAACTCACTAATTCCACGATAGCTCAGTGGTTAGTTAGCTCAACTCACTAATTCCACGATAGCTCAGTGGTTAGTTAGCTCAACTCACTAATTCCACGATAGCTCAGTGGTTAGTTAGCTCAACTCACTAATTCCACGATAGCTCAGTGGTTAGTTAGCTCAACTCACTAATTCCACGATAGCTCAGTGGTTAGTTAACTCAACTCACTAATTCCACGATAGCTCAGTGGTTAGTTAGCTCAACTCACTAATTCCACGATAGCTCAGTGGTTAGTTAACTCAACTCACTAATTCCACGATAGCTCAGTGGTTAGTTAGCTCAACTCACTAATTCCACGATAGCTCAGTGGTTAGTTAGCTCAACTCACTAATTCCACGATAGTTCAGTGGTTAGTTAGCTCAACTCACTAATTCCACGATAGCTCAGTGGTTAGTTAGCTCAACTCACTAATTCCATGATAGCTCAGTGGTTAGTTAGCTCAACTCACTAATTCCACGATAGTTCAGTGGTTAGTTAGCTCAACTCACTAATTCCATGATAGCTCAGTGGTTAGTGAACTGGACTACTAACGACAAGAGGAAGTGTTCGATCCTGATCGTCGACTTCAAGGTTTACCCAACCTTATATAGTAACCGCCATTTTTCTGGGAAAGAAGCGGTACGGGTGTTGTACCGACCACATTCGCCCAAAAATAACGTTGCCGAAGGTTTATAGAAAAAAAATATGAGCTTAATACCATGTGACGTAACGGGGCCTGTACTTTTTTTTTTTTTTAGCTTAACTAATTATCTGAGAATTAACACATTGATTTATATAGAGACAATTTCATCATATATTTCATTTTCTGTAAAGTGGACATAAGTTACTGTTCGAATCATTAGTGATGGAGACATCTCATTATCTGATAGTGGACAGAAGTTACTGTTTGAATGATTAGTGATGGAGACATCTCATTATCTGATAGTGGACAGAAGTTACTGTTTGAATGATTAGTGATGGAGACATCTCATTATCTGATAGTGGACAGAAGTTACTGTTTGAATCATTAGTGATGGAGACATCTCATTATCTGATAGTGGACAGAAGTTACTGTTTGAATGATTAGTGATGGAGACATCTCATTATCTGATAGTGGACAGAAGTTACTGTTTGAATCATTAGTGATGGAGACATCTCATTATCTGATAGTGGACATAAGTTACTGTTTGAATCACTAGTGATGGAGACATCTCATTATCTGATAGTGGACATCTCTCTCTCTCTCTCTCTCTCTGCGATCAGGACTCAGTCAGAGTAGGATTCCAGACTCCCACATGAAGTCAGCTGTCAGGTTAAGTGTGTTGATCGCCCCCACAGACAGAACATCACATTTAGAGTCTGCCAGATCCACTCTGACTGAACACCCGTTAATACGTTGCACTGTGTTCTGCGCCAGTGGCCCAGTGCATCCGATTTCAGCCAGCATTTTTTCAGATTTGCTTTCCTTAGCCTTTGATTGTCCCCAATCTTCCTGCAAGGCAGCAGATTGTCTTTTCTGTAGGGGGATTCTGCCCTTAGATGGTCTACCCTCCCAGGTTTACGAGCACCATCTGCCCGAGTATAGTGGACATAAGTTACTGTTTGAATCATTAATGATGGAGACATCTCTTTATCTGATAGTGGACATAAGTTACTGTTTGAATCATCAGTGATGGAGACATCTCATTATCTGATAGTGGACATAAGTTACTGTTTGAGTCATCAGTGATGGAGACATCTCATTATCTGATAGTGGACATAAGTTACTGTTTGAGTCATCAGTGATGGAGACATCTCATTATCTGATAGTGGACATAAGTTACTGTTTGAATCACTAATGATGGAGACATCTCATTATCTGATAGTGGACATAAGTTACTGTTTGAATCATAGTGATGGAGACATCTCATTATCTGATAGTGGACATAAGTTACTGTTTGAATCATTAGTGATGGAGACATCTCATTATCTGATAGTAGACATAAGTTACTGTTTGAATCATCAGTGATGGAGACATCTCATTATCTGATAGTGGACATAAGTTACTGTTTGAATCACTAATGGTGGAGACATCTCATTATCTGATAGTGGACATAAGTTACTGTTTGAATCACTAGTGATGAAGACATCTCATTATCTGATAGTGGACATAAGTTACTGTTTGAATCACTAGTGATGAAGACATCTCATTATCTGATAGTGGACATAAGTTACTGTTTGAATCACTAATGATGAAGACATCTCATTATCTGATAGTGGACAGAAGTTACTGTTTGAATCACTAATGATGGAGACATCTCAATATCTGATAGTGGACATAAGTTACTGTTTGAATCAATAGTGATGGAGACATCTCACTATCTGATAGTGAACATAGTTACTGTTTGAATCATTGGTGATGGAGACATCTCATTATCTGATAGTGGACATAAGTTACTGTTTGAATCGTCAGTGATGGAGACATCTCATTATCTGATAGTGGACATAAGTTACTGTTTGAATCATCAGTGATGGAGACATCTCATTATCTGATAGTGGACATAAGTTACTGTTTGAATCATTAGTGATGGAGATATATCAATTCCTTCAAATAGCTGAGTTAATTTTCATTTAATGTAGAAACCATTACCATTATGTTACCATTGTAACATCAGACAGAACCATTTCAACATCAGCCAGAGCCATTTCAACATCAGCCAGAACCATTTCAACATCAGCCAGAACCATTTCAACATCAGCCAGAACCATTTCAACATCAGCCAGAACTATTTCAACATCAGCCAGAACTATTTCAACATCAGCCAGAACTATTTCCACCGCAGGCAACAAAGCAAGACACACAGTCTGAGCATAATCTAAGCTCGTCTTGAAGTCCGTTTCCATAAACTGGTCAAATTTATTGGGACTTTCATCTCGGACAGTGTGTGATTTAAAGTGTAGATAAATGTTAGCAATAAACATGTCAACACCAACAGACAATACTTCTGTAGCTGTTCGATCAGTGTTGAGGAAAATACGAAATGTCTACCCAACTCGTGTCAGAGTCCGATGATCTCATGCAGTTTTCTGACATATGTGTTCTGTCTTTACCTTTCAACGTCTCTAAAATTGGAATTTGTATTGTCTGCAGATAGTGCTCTCTTTTCTAACCCTGTTTGAGACAAGCAGCCAATAAAACTACTCACAATGTCACCAAGCAATGACTTCTACTCTAACAAACTAAGAGATTTCCCGCATAAGTGAATCTTTATATAATTTGTTTCTGCAAGAAGAATTATTATTCCTACTATAATGTTATTGTTTACACTGAAACAAACTGAGAGGCCTTGATCACATTTCAGTCATAGGATTTGTGTTGACTTGTCCGCAGACGTGAAACAGTTTTATCACAAGTTGAGACCCTCACATTCCAGGTGGAATATAAGAACAAACAAATTGATTATTTATGTGATTGATGCGTATAGATCTTTGAGGGAGTGGGGCAGCACTGCATCTGCCTCTGGCTATGATCTCTGCCTCTAGCTATGATCTCTGCCTCTAGCTATGATCTTTGCCTCTAGCTATGATCTCTGCCTCTATCTATGATCTCTGCCTCTAGCCATGATCTTTGCCTCTAGCTATGATCTCTGCCTCTAGCTATGATCTCTGCCTCTAGCTATGATCTCTGCCTCTAGCTACGATCTTTGCCTCTAGCTTGATCTCTGCCTCTAGCTATGATCCCTACCTCTAGCTATGATCTCTGCCTCTTGCTATGATATCTGCCTCTAGCTATGATCTCTGCCTCTTGCTATGATCTCTGCCTCTAGCTACGATCTTTGCCTCTAGCTTGATCTCTGCCTCTAGCTACGATCTTTGCCTCTAGCTTGATCCTACCTCTAGCTATGATCTTTGCCTCTAGCTATGATCTCTGCCTCTAGCTATGATCTCTGCCTCTAGCTATGATCTCTGCATCTAGCTATGATCTTTGCCTCTAACTATGATCTTTGCCTCTAGCTATGATCTCTACCTTTAACTATGATCTTTGCCTCTAGCTATGATCTTTGCCTCTAGCTATGATCTCTCCCTCTAGCTATGATCTCTGCCTCTAGCTATGATCTCTGCCTCTAGCTATGATCTCTGCCTCTAGCTATGATCTCTGCCTCTAGCTATGATCTCTGCCTCTAGCTATGATCTCTGCCTCTAGCTATGATCTCTGCCTCTAGCTATGATCTCTGCCTCTAGCTATGATCTCTGCCTCTAGCTATGATCTCTGCCTCTAGCCATGATCTTTGCCTCTAGCTATGATCTCTGCCTCTAGCCATGATCTTTGCTTCTAGCTATGATCTCTGCCTCTAGCTATGATCTCTGCCTCTAGCTATGATCTCTGCCTCTAGCCATGATCTCTGCCTCTAGCTATGATCTCTGCCTCTAGCTATGATCTCTGCCTCTAGCTATGATCTCTGCCTCTAGCTATGATCTCTGCCTCTAGCTATGATCTCTGCCTCTAGCCATGATCTTTGCCTCTAGCTATGATCTCTGCCTCTAGCTATGATCTCTGCCTCTAGCTATGATCTCTGCCTCTAGCTATGATCTCTGCCTCTAGCTATGATCTCTGCCTCTAGCTATGATCTCTGCCTCTAGCCATGATCTTTGCTTCTAGCTTGATCTCTGCCTCTGGCTATGATCTCTGCCTCTAGCTATGATCTCTGACTCTCGCTATGATCTCTGCCTCTAGCTATGATCTCTGCCTCTAGCTATGATCTCAGCCTCTAGCTATGATCTCTGCCTCTAGCTATGATCTCTCCCTCTGGCTATGATCTCTGCCTCTAGCTATGATCTCTGCCTCTAGCTATGATATCTGCCTCTAGCTATGATATCTGCCTCTATCTATAATCTCTGCAACATTGTTTTTCTTGCCTACTCCCTCTCCTGCAACTCCGCCCCACCCCCTTATCACCGGCGCCGAGCCAAGCCGTTGTCCTATCTTTAGTTATGTGTTTGGTGTGAGGACCAACGAGTTTTGGCAGTCTCAATATTTAATAACGAAGTTCGCGGTCTCTGTTTTACATCTCTTAGCATTGCCTCAACATAACAAAGATGATCCATTACAGCCATTTACAGAAATTGAACCAGAAAACCAACAAACAAAGCTTGTTTCTCGGAACCTCAAGTACAAGTCACACTGACGGAGAATTGTTTGCAGTATTATATATATATATATATATATATATATATATATATATATATATATATATATATATATGACTATCTATTTTCAAGAAAACATTAAATTTGTGATTTCTTTCCATGAAAGTTCAGGAGGACAACAGGAGGAAAACAAGGTCGGAGGGGAGTCAAGCTGGAAAAACACGTTGAAAGACTTTATTCCAGATGTGATTGGAGGGCGTCAAAAACATTTGAGTTGTGAGCTGACGACACGAACAAGGTTTGATGTGTAAACTGGGCGGAGGTCTGGATTACAACTATTCTAGTGAGATGAAACATAATAAACACAGCGTGGGAGTAAATGTAAAGACGAATTTAGTGATAACATCACAACGGTGGGGAGGGGGTGGTTAACTTCTGTTGTGGATGGCGCATCGCTATTATGGTCTATAATAATGAACTGTATTGACGAGCATTCTACTTTGCAATAATGTCATCATTATTTCTTCCCTAACGTATTGGTGAACAGTTTATTGATTAACGTTGGTGTAAGGGTCGCAATTATATACAGCAAGTGTTTTTGTTCCCATGTAAGATTGTTTGACTGAGGAAACCGCTATCATTACCAGCACAATGAACTCTGCCGGAGCCTCCTACCGAGACAAAAGATGACAAAGCCAGCCGCTGGCTCAGTCGTTTATTGAAAGTCTCCTCCGAGCATCTCTTCTCTTTGTTTCCCCCGTCCATCTGTCCTCGACAACGATCATCAATCTGCGCTGCCCAGCCAGAGCCAATCATATGTAAGGGAGACCCAATGTTATGGGTGCTCGCGAATAGACAGGATCCCCAGCTTGAAGCCAAGTTGAGGCACAGATTTGTCCGCACTAGTGTGCCTCTATGCCGTCATTTCTTTAATCTTCTTGGCGACACCAGGAAGATTTTATATTAATTGGAGGGGTGGGGTAAAACCTTTACCTGTTAGCTATGTCTCCCACAACGTCAATTAGCACAATAAAGCTACTGTAAGCTAAAGGAGTTGATCTATTTCCTGTGAGTCCTAAACAAATGATAGACTAGTGGGACTTATGTCACGATGACATGTACACAAATATACATACGTTCCGACGATGCAACTGCCATACATAACAGAACGTTCAATGACGCACATAAAAATACAAAAGTATTTCTTTGTGGTACCCACGTATATCATTTGATTGTAAAAGCAAAGCTATAGCAACAATACTCGATTGTAAACACACACATTTGACATGTTTCGGTGGTAGACACACATAATATAACACTAGAAAGGACTACATTGTTATAATACCTACAAACACAAGTTAAAACAATACTTCACGAACACACACATTTAACAATATGACGGGATGGTACGCAACAGCGATTAATATAGATGTTTGGATGATGATTATTGATGGAAGAAAGTAACGTGGATGATGATTATTGATGGAAGAAAGTAACGTGGATGATGATTATTGATGGAAGAAAGTAACGTGGATGATGATTATTGATGGAAGAAAGTAACGTGGATGATGATTATTGATGGAAGAAAGTAACGTGGATGATGATTATTGATGGAAGAAAGTAACGTGGATGATGATTATTGATGGAAGAAAGTAACGTGGATGATGATTATTGATGGAAGAAAGTAACGTGGATGATGATTATTGATGGAAGAAAGTAACGTGGATGATCGTTATTGATGGAAGAAAGTAACGGGCATGATTATTGATGGAAGAAAGTAACGTGGATGATGATTATTGATGGAAGAAAGTAACGTGGATGATCGTTATTGATGGAAGAAAGTAACGGGCATGATTATTGATGGAAGAAAGTAACGTGGATGATGATTATTGATGGAAGAAAGTAACGGGCATGATTATTGATGGAAGAAAGTAACGGGCATGATTATTGATGGAAGAAAGTAACGTGGATGATGATTATTGATGGAAGAAAGTAACGTGGATGATGATTATTGATGGAAGAAAGTAACGGGCATGATTATTGATGGAAGAAAGTAACGGGCATGATTATTGATGGAAGAAAGTAACGGGCATGATTATTGATGGAAGAAAGTAACGGGCATGATTATTGATGGAAGAAAGTAACGTGGATGATGATTATTGATGGAAGAAAGTAACGTGTATGATGATTATTGATGGCAGAAAGTAACGTGGATGATGATTATTGATGGAAGAAAGTAACGTGGATGATGATTATTGATGGAAGAAAGTAACGGGCATGATTATTGATGGAAGAAAGTAATGTGGATGATGATTATTGATGGAAGAAAATAACGTGGATGATGATTACTGATGGAAGAAAGTAACGCGAATGATGATTTTTGATGGAAGATGCAGTGGTTCATATAGTTTTGTCTGCAGTGTTAAATGTATGGGCCAATGGATTTCAGATAATGCAGTGAAAGAGCAGGAAGTAGTTTTTGATTTGCTAGAACATGTCAGTTGTGTGTGTGCCTCATGGAAGCAGATTGTTGATGTGCTAAACCTCTATGTGGCCTGGAGACTACAACACGCTGATGGTCTCTATAGACAGGCTTGACTGGTTGTCACTGCTCACACCACGGGCTGAATTGTTGAGTAAAAAACTGAAGCTGGAGTATCCGGTGAACATTTCTCATCGGCTGTTGAAAGATTCACATCGCAGCACAGCACATCACAGCACCTTCACATCGCAGCACAGCACCTTCACATCACAGCACCTTCACATCGCAGCACAGCACCTTCACATCACATCACAGCACCTTCACATCACAGCACCTTCACATCACAGCACCTTCACATCACAGCACCTTCACATCGCAGCACCTTCACATCGCAGCACAGCACCTTCACATCGCAGCACAGCACCTTCACATCGCAGCACAGCACCTTCACATCGCAGCACAGCACCTTCACATCGCAGCACAGCACCTTCACATCGCAGCACATCACCAGCAGCACACTTGACTGATCGCAACAGAAAACAACGTGACAGAAAAATATCGCGGAAAATTCGTCGGAAGAAAGTACATAGCGAGGAAATTTTAACTCGGGTAAAATTTATCGGAAGAAAATTCATCTCTGTCAAATTGAAGGCATGGACTACTCATAATATGGTTCATAATTGATAACTGTAGGAATTGAAGTCCTGGCTGTATTCGAAATATAATTTAACGCGGTTTATTTACACTGGAAATGATGTCTATAAATAGTATAATAAAGATATCTTTCACAAATGGAATGACAGAATATTAGAAGCACTAGGAAACATAACAGTAGCAAAGACGAACAGAAGAGCAAAAGACCGCAAATTGTATCCCCCTCGACGCTGAAAGGCAAATGAGGAAGGAAAGAAGAAGAAGAAGAATAAGGATGAAGATGTTGAGCGAAGCTGGAGAGTATGGATTAGAGTGCAATCAAAACATTAAAACGTCTGTAGGATTTCCGTGGACAAATGAAACATTTCTAATGATACATTGCTTCCTTGGTATGTGTTCTTGGTTGTTTTTGTTGTTGTTGTTATTAGTATCATCATCACTGCTCACCAGACTAACCCATAGCTCCTCCGATATCCGTCTCGAGAATCTCGATGAAATCCAATGAGAATTCTGAGCCACGTTCACGAACTCCGTAACATGGGATCTACGGTACGGTAGGCTTTTGTTGACAAGTTTTCTCGGGCAGCCGCTCCTACATTTATGGCCTTCTCTGTTCCATTTTAATTGCCAAGGGTTCTTTAACGTGCGGGCAGTGCACATGAGACCTCCGGTTTATTACCGTTATCCGAGAGGGCTGGACATCGGATCTCACTACCCAAGAGATCAGGGGAGGGTACCGTCATATAGAAACTACGGATTAATTTATCCTATTTGTGATATCTGCAGCTTATTACTGATCTTTTCCTCTGACGATCAGAGTGCTCATTAAAACGGCTGTAGGATTTTCATGGACGACTCAAAATAAAATATTTCAGCGGACATCCGGGGTGAATCCTTTCAGAGGACTTTCGCTTCCAAAATGTAGAAACCATTTTAAAATAAGCCACATAATATATGTGTGTTTATCGTAGTAACTAAAGACTACATCTAACCAGGATAAATATTTGGAAATGGCACCAGAATTTATAATTGGCCAAAAACAAACAACAAAATCAACTAAAATTGAAAAACAATGGTCATTTAGTTGAACTATGACACACAAAGAAGAACAATTACTTCTATTTTTTGACAATCGATGTCATATAAATCGTTTGCTTATATTCACCGCTTGAAAGTAAAAAAAGTAAAGTACCCCCGCC
Organism: Megaustenia siamemsis; assembly: GCA_032433765.1. Taxonomy (NCBI): domain Eukaryota; kingdom Metazoa; phylum Mollusca; class Gastropoda; order Stylommatophora; family Ariophantidae; genus Megaustenia; species Megaustenia siamemsis. The sequence goes on along the minus strand of JAVIAB010000059.1, from coordinate 52,800,629 downwards.
ACGCCAAGTAGCGTATAGGGAATATGGTGTTAGTGACCATACATTTTACAGACCTTCAGCACATGATTTTTGGGGTAATGTGGTCGGCATTACGCCCGTGCCACTTTACTTTCCCAGAAAAAAATCCGGTACCCATTAAAGGCTGGGTGAACCGGAAGCCGTCGGTTGGTATTGAACCCTACCTCTTGTCCTTTGTAGTCCCGTTCACTAACCACTGAGCTATCGCGGCTCCCTCACCGCGTAGGGAATCTGAAAATATAGTCGTCATTCATTTAATCAAAACACTGAACAGATTTCGTAATGTTATGATTAGATTAATTGCACGGATCAAAATATTGACGTTCTTGGTTCACCGACTGCTTCTTGGCCCTATGCTACCACTGTGCCATCAAATATTATGCATTCTTCTGCTTACATCATGACCCTGTGATACACACAGTCCAATCATGAATTTTCCCCGGGATTCATTTTCGTGGAGATGATTTTTTTTTTTTTACGTGAATTTTCCTCTACGAATTTTTTTTTGCAATTTCCCCAGTATGTGTTTTTTTGCAATTTCCCAGTATGTGTGTTTTTTTTGCAATTTCCCCAGTATGTTTTTTTTTGCAATTTCCCCCAGTATGTGTTTTTTGCAATTTCCCCAGTATGTTTTTTGCAATTTTCCCAGTATGTTTTTTCTTTCGTTGAATTTCCACGATGCTTTTTTGTCTGTGAACCCTGACGAATCCATATTGCTCTGATGTTCCCCCTGGAGATTACTGGGGTCAAGTTAGCGAGTTTGTCAAGTCTTTACCTTACTGTTTCCTTATAAGTGGTTTTACTAATATTCTAGAGGTAAAAATTACTTCGTTGTTGCTTGGCTTTCCGAACCTGGAGGGGCGCATATATTTGGGCAATGTTTTATAGAAATGTAGGGTCCCTGGTGACAGCTGCAGGTGTTTAACATATTGTCCAGCTTTGGGTTCACTTTAATTAGAGGCGGGAACAATGTCATATTTATTGTTGGATGCAAGTTAACTACTTAATTGTCCAAGTATTTATGTGAATCACCAACACGAACATTATTATTTGTAGTTGTGCTTCGTAGAATATAGAAAAGTGTAATAGTCAATATCGGAATAATGCATGCATGAATATACATAGGACTGTAACAGATGTCTTGATCGAGCGAATAAAGCAACAAGACAGGTTAAGGCACTTCTAGGTTGATGGGACACTGCTTTCTTTCAAGACAAGGTGCAGTGCAGGTGTCTACATGTGCGCAGGTCATTCTTTTTTTTTTGTATTGTTTTGTGTAGGTTTTATTTGCTATTGTTTTTCCTTTTCCATTTTGCTTATTAACCATATTTTAGTGAGTGACTTTCTAATGATATCACAGAGAACAACAAGCGAAGAACAAATGAGGATAATTCCGGGTAACAATTTTGTACACATTAACTTCTCATGTAAAAAAAGTAAGTGATTAATCCTCATGCATCATACAACTTTGAAGATCTCACAATAAGCATCACTATAGTAGGAATGACTCACCTAAAAAAATAACATTGAAACTCCCAGCGTAGACTTTGTGGCACAAGGCGAGTGCTTAGAACAGCACATCCGTTGCAACACACCGTGTAATGAAGACAATTTGATTATGTTGAAACGTTTATTTACACAGCTCTCTAGATACATCGCATTACCTCATCTAGTTAACTAACATCGAAAAGTCGTGGACGACACAGAAATACACGATATGACGTTTATCAAGCTCTCTGTCGTACACTGCTTCAAACAACTGACCGTGGCATGACAATCTCATACACTGCTTCAAACAACTGACCGTGGCTATGACAATCTCGTAGACTGCTTCAAACAACTGACCGTGGCATGACAATCTCGTAGACTGCTTCAAGCAACTGACCGTGGCATGACAATCTCATACACTGCTTCAAACAACTGACCGTGGCATGACAATCTCGTAGACTGCTTCAAGCGAACTGACCGTGGCATGACAATCTCGTAGACTGCTTCAAGCAACTGACCGTGGCATGACAATCTCGTAGACTGCTTCAAGCGACTGACCGTGGCATGACAATCTCGTAGACTGCTTCAAGCGACTGACCGTGGCATGACAATCTCGTAGACTGCTTCAAGCAACTGACCGTGGCATGACAATCTCGTAGACTGCTTCAAGCAACTGACCGTGGCATGACAATCTCGTAGACTGCTTCAAGGAACTGACCGTGGCATGCCAATCTCGTAGACTGCTTCAAGGAACTGACCGTGGCATGACAATCTCGTACACTGCTTCAAGCAACTGACCGTGCCATGACAATCTCGTACACTGCTTCAAGCAACTGACCGTGGCATGACAATCTCGTACACTGCTTCAAGCAACTGACCGTGGCATGACAATCTCGTACACTGCTTCAAGCAACTGACCGTGCCATGACAATCTCGTACACTGCTTCAAGCAACTGACCGTGCCATGACAATCTCGTACACTGCTTCAAGCAACTGACCGTGGCATGACAATCTCGTACACTGCTTCAAGCAACTGACCGTGGCATGACAATCTCGTACACTGCTTCAAGCAACTGACCGTGGCATGACAATCTCGTACACTGCTTCAAGCAACTGACCGTGCCATGAAATCTCGTACACTGCTTCAAGCAACTGACCGTGGCATGACAATCTCCAAGTTCTGTACGAAAATCAGCACAACGTCTTCTGCTGTAACAAAAGCAAGCACAATAAAGTATGTGTAACTTCTCCGCTAAAATACCTCTCAAATCCATGCATGAGATCTAATATCTAACCTCGGAGAACAATCTCATCTAATCTCGGACAACAATCTCATCTAATCTTGGACAACAATCTCATTTAATCTTGGACAACAATCTCATCTAATCTTGGACAACAATCTCATGTAATCTCGGACAACAATCTCATCTAATCTTGGACAACAATCTCATCTAATCTTGGACAACAATCTCATCTAATCTCGGACAACAATCTCATCTAATCTTGGACAACAATCTCATTTAACCTTGGACAACAATGTCATCTAATCTCGGACAACAATCTCATGTAATCTTGGACAACAATCTCATCTAATCTCGGACAACAATCTCATATAATCTTGGACAACAATCTCATCTAATCTCGGACAACAATCTCATATAATCTCGGACAACAATCTCATCTAATCTTGGACAACAATCTCATCTAATCTTGGACAACAATCTCATCTAATCTTGGACAACAATCTCATCTAATCTCGGACAACAATCTCATTTAACCTTGGACAACAATGTCATCTAATCTCGGACAACAATCTCATGTAATCTTGGACAACAATCTCATTTAACCTTGGACAACAATGTCATCTAATCTCGGACAACAATCTCATGTAATCTTGGACAACAATCTCATCTAATCTCGGACAACAATCTCATATAATCTCGGACAACAATCTCATCTAATCTCGGACAACAATTTAATCTAATCTTGGACAACAATTTCATCTAATCTCGGACAACAATCTCATCTAATCTCGGACAACAATCTCATCTAATCTTGGACAACAATCTCATCTAATCTCGACTCAAACTCTTTTCAAAGATATCTCTCTTTAGCTGGGCGTTATTTTTCACTCTCTGTGACGTCACTGCAGAAACGTCCCCCAACTAAGATTCAACATATCAATCTCATAACCTAGAACAGCTTCGTGTACACACTCAGACTTTCTCCTATAAATTGTGTTTACTCGTTTAACCTCTCCCTCCCACTCTTGCTTCTATAATCTCTCTCAAGCATATCTCACCTCTCCAAATAATGCGTCCAGTCAAGCTTGGCTTTTTGACATCTTCGTTGGTCAGTCTCTGTAGTCGAAGTATCCGATGGCTGCGCATGTGCACGTGTTTGTTTTGATAAATTTCGACAATTTTCTGATCATAGCCGAGGTGTAGCAACACCCATGGCTGCAATGTCAGTGTAACGTTGGCAAATAGACAACCCGCATGGCTACAATATTGTCAGTGTAACGTTGGCAGAATAGAAGGTGTAGCAACACCGCATGCTACATATTGTCAGTGTAACGTTGGCAGAATAGAAGGTGTAGCAACACCGCATGACTGCAATATTGTCAGTGTAATGTTGGCAGAATAGAAGGTGTAGCAACACCGCATGGCTGCATATTGTCAGTGTAACGTTGGCAGAATAGAAGTTGTAGTAGCAACACCGCATGGCTGCAATATTGTCAGTGTAACGTTGGCAGAATAGAAGGTGTAGCAACACCGCAATGGCTGCAATATTGTCAGTGTAACGTTGGCAGAATAGAAGGTGTAGCAACACCGCATGGCTGCAATATTGTCAGTGTAACGTTGGCAGAATAGAAGGTGTAGCAACACCGCATGGCTGCAATATTGTCAGTGTAACGTTGGCAGAATAAGGTGTAGCAACACCGCGTGGCTGCAATATTGTCAGTGTAACGTGGCAAATAGAAGGTGTAGCAACACCGCATGGCTGCAATATTGTCAGTGTAACGTTGGCAGAATAGAAGAATAAACAGTCAAGTACATCAGGTCAACAGACAATGCGATAACGTCACAGTCGCAAATCACTCAATTTTCTGAATTCATATTCAGGTCAGGAATGATAGTCTTTGTCTTAGTGCCATCGTCGCTGTACTAGACTATATCAATTAGCAGAGAATTCAAACCTGAGCTTGCATTGAAGGGTTTCTGCTTTTAAAAGAATACGCCCTCAGCTACAAAGTTATTTGATCACAAAGCTGTAAACACGTTTTATTTATATCATTCTATTAAATTAACAAGAGTCGTTCCATACAATGAAATAAAAACACTTTCTTTTACACATTTACAGATTACTTGATCACGTGTATGTAAAGATAAAAAACAGGTTAAGTTCAAAGCAAATGTTGAACATATTAAGTTCAGTCGTCTGTGAAATGGCAAGTGAAGTATTTTCTGGGCTGGTGGACAGCAATGCTGGTGTCAAACTGAAGGCACACTTCTCTATTATCCGATCTTGAAACAAACAATTTGTGCGTCGATTGACATAGCGTACCAGTACTTTTATGGACAACAAATAACAGCTTTGATGATGAAATGTTAATGTAAGATTGTGGACTTTTCTTTCTTTGATGAAATGTTAATGTAAGATTGTGGACATTTCTTTCTTTGATGAAATGCTAATGTAAGATTGTGGGCTTTTCTTTCTTTGATGAAATGTTAATGTAAGATTGTGGACTTTTCTTTCTTTGATGAAATGTTAATGTAAGATTGTGGACATTTCTTTCTTTGATGAAATGCTAATGTAAGATTGTGGACATTTCTTTCTTTGATCGTATCACAAATGAAAATGTTTCCTAATGTGTACAACAAGCAGTCAGAGTACATAATGGCCTTTTGATTATTGTGAAGAGGTGCGATATGAAATGGTTTGGCCACATATCTCGATTGTCTGGCCTAGCTAAGACCAACATTTGTGTTACAAGAAATGTTGGACATTATAGTGAAAGAAAGCAAAAATAAAGGACTCAGCCTTAATAGCAAAAAGACAGATTTAATGGTAACAACAAAGAAAAAGGCATCACCACAGTCCAAAATAAAGACAAGTGGAACAATATTAAAACAGGTAAATGAATTTAAATATTTGGGAACTTTGTTAACTTCAGACGGAAGATGTACAAAAGAGGTGAGATGTAGAATGGCTCAAGCAAAAGCAGTTTTCCAAAAAATGAGGAAGATACTATGCAATCCAGTTTTGACGAAAGAAATAAGAAAAAGAGTTCTTAAATGTTATGTAGAGCCAGTCTTAACATATGGGTGAGAATCATGGACAATAGGACAACTGACAAGAAAAACACTGGCATTTGTAGAAATGTGGTTTTACAGAAGAATGTTGAGAATACCATGGATAACTAAGAAGAGTAATGAAAACATTAAGAAAGAGGCCAAAGCAAAAAGAGAGCTAATTTTCAATATTAGGAAGAAACAATCATCATTTTTTGGCCATGTAATGAGAAGAGAACAACTGGAATATATTGTAACAACTGAAAAAAATGGAGGGAAGCAAAGAGAAAAAAATATCAGACAGCTTAAGAGAATGGCTTGGCAGAAGGTCAACAACAGAAATGATAAATAACTGTCGAGATTGAAAGTTGTGGAGAGACATGATCACCTACGCCAACAGGCATGGTACTTGATGATGATAATGATTGATACATATATAAGATGTATCTCAACTGCAGTGCATGAGGACTCGAATGAAGTGATATTTTCTGATACCAAAATCATGTGAGATGACGTAATGGTGGTTAATTTTGATAATAAACATATCAATAAGGTAGCCTTTGTGGTGCAGTGATTAGCACACCGGCCTTGATGATGACCTCAAACGTAGGAGTGGCTCCCATGTCGACTGAGATGGGGAAAAAACTAGACCCTTAGCTGGTTAAATTGTGTAAGCACTGATCCCATCTCCTTGAAGTGATGTGGCCTAGCACCATGGAGTTGACTTCTGGACTCTCCTAGAACATTCTATGGTACGGAACAGTCGATTTTGTGAAGCTCGTCATTTACCATGACGTTAGGCTGGTCGACAAATGTAGATAACGACGGCTTTAATGGCTTACCATAACAACAGTACTTGGCAACAAACAAACAAAAAACGCAATCTAAATGAAATATGCCAAAATAAGAACTGAAGGATAACAACAGACAAAATAAGTTTCATGTACACAGCTAGTAAAGATACAAACACAATATATATATATATGGTCTTTGGCGTCTTGACAGACGATTGGTAGCAAGCAATCATAAGTCAGTAGTTTGGTAAAGCATTAGTGTCTCATACTGGGTACTGCTTTACTGAACATCTTCTCTCGTGGCTGAATTTGCCAATCCTGGACAGACAGATCCACCCACAGAACGAGCAAGGTATATTTGCGATACCTGGCCTTGTCTCTTTTCTCTTGCGCCTTTGCGCCTTTTACTTAAGATTCGTAGACTAAGGTGGCTGGTTTGGTATTCCCAAACACATATTGTATGGCGAACTTAAGGACGGAAAGAGACAAAAGGGCAGGCCAGTGCTGAGATATAAGGATGTTTGCAGGGCTTCCTTGAGGGAATTTTCTATAAGTGAAAGAAACTGGGAAAATGTGGCTGCGGATCATAGCACATGGAGAGCAAACATAAAAAAATGGCACAGCTACTTTCGAGGCATTGCTGATGTCAAATTCAGAAGACAAAAGGCGCAAGAAAGGCGCAAGACACACTAAATCTTCATTGAAAAGAAGACATTTAAATTACCGGACACTTCAAATACATGACAATTTTAGTTACCGCGATTGGAATAATTCTGGAGTAGAAATAATAAATAGGCCTAATAATCAAATGAAATAATTGCACAAATAGCACCAAACTTGTAAAAAAATAAAACTCTAAGAGGACACGTTAAAGCGCAGTCCACATTGTATCATCAGTGCCAAACTATAAATGGTCATGTTACAGCGCAGTCCACATTGTATCATCAGTACCAAACTATAAATGGACATGTTACAGCGCAGTCCACATTGTATCATCAGTGCCAAACTATAAATGGACATGTTACAGCGCAGTCCACATTGTATCATCAGTACCAAACTATAAATGGACATGTTACAGCGCAGTCCACATTGTATCATCAGTACCAAACTATAAATGGTCATGTTACAGCGCAGTCCACATTGTATCATCAGTACCAAACTATAAATGGACATGTTACAGCGCAGTCCACATTGTATCATCAGTACCAAACTATAAATGGTCATGTTACAGCGCAGTCCACATTGTATCATCAGTACCAAACTATAAATGGTCATGTTACAGCGCAGTCCACATAGTATCATTAGTGCCAAACTATAAATGGACATGTTACAGCGCAATCCACATTGTATCATCAGTACCAAACTATAAATGGTCATGTTACAGCGCAGTCCACATGTATCATCAGTACCAAACTATAAATGGTCATGTTACAGCGCAGTCCACATTGTATCATCAGTGCCAAACTATAAATGGTCATGTTACAGCGCAGTCCACATTGTATCATCAGTGCCAAACTATAAATGGTCATGTTACAGCTAGTCCACATTGTATCATCAGTGCCAAACTATAAATGGACATGTTACAGCTAGTCCACATTGTATCATCAGTGCCAAACTATAAATGGTCATGTTACAGCGCAGTCCACATTGTATCATCAGTGCCAAACTATAAATGGACATGTTACAGCTAGGTCCACATTGTATCATCAGTGCCAAACTATAAATGGACATGTTACAGCTAGGTCCACATTGTATCATCAGTGCCACCACACCAGATACTGACGGTAAAAAAAAAAAAGAACATAAGAAAAATGGAAACTCCGGAGATTATATGTCTAATTTAATCAAGCTTTAAATACTGAATGTAACAATAACATAGATCAGAAACAAACAAACAAATAAATTGTGCATGTAAAACAACACTACTTCGCACATACAACAACGAATCAAATGGCGTAGCCTGTAGCAAGACTGCAAAAATACCTCAGAAAACATAGCGACTATTTTCAGAAAAATAGTTGGAGGGGACGTAAACATAGAGAGCCGTGGTTGGGTTATCTTACCTAGACCAGGGGTCTAGACGTGCTGCCAATCACATTTGAAACCGCCGATTAAAAGAAAAGAATTGAAAGTTAAGAAAAAAAATGTCTGTGTATATTTGCATTTTAGCTGATACCTCCAGTATTTCTCACTCTTTAGATTGACATTGTATATCAAAATGTTCAGAAGTGACTGCTTTTTCTGCACAGTGTTGTAGATTTTATATATATTTAGTTTTAATGTATTATATTTTATGGTAAATGTGGCGTGGACAAAAATTGGGTGATACGTAAACAGAAACAAACAGAAACAAACAGAAACAAACAAAAACAAACAAAAACAAACAAAAAACACCAAAAAAGATCGAACGTTGTTTTTCTTTTGGTCATTTACGGACTGAAATAAATGTATCCTAGAAAATAAATGTATCCTAGAAAATAAATGTATCCTAGAAAATAAATGTATCCTACAAAATAAATGTATCCTACAAAATAAATGTATCCTACAAAATAAATGTATCCTACAAAATAAATGTTTACTACAAAATAAATGTATCCTACAAAATAAATGTATCCTACACAATAAATGTATCCTACACAATAAATGTATCCTACACAATAAATGTATCCTAGAAAATAAATGTTTCCTACACAATAAATGTATCCTACACAATAAATGTATCCTACAAAATAAATGTTTCCTACAAAATAAATGTTTACTACAAAATAATGTATCCTACACAATAAATGTTTCCTACATAATAAATGTTTACTACAAAATAAATGTATCCTACACAATAAATGTATCCTACACAATAAATGTTTACTACAAAATAAAAGTATCCTAGAAAATAAATGTACCCTACACAATAAATGTATCCTACAAAACAAATGTATCCTACACAATAAATGTTTCCTACATAATAAATGTTTACTACAAAATAAATGTATCTTACACAATAAATGTTTCCTGCATAATAAATGTTTACTACAAAATAAATGTATCCTACACAATAAATGTTTACTACAAAATAAGTGTATCCTATACAATAAATGTTTCCTACAAAATAAATGTATCCTACAAAATAAATTTATCCTAGAAAATAAATGTTTACTACAAAATAAATGTATCCTACAAAATAAATGATTCCTACACAATAAATGTTTACTACAAAATAAATGTATCCTACAAAATAAATGTTTCCTACACAATAAATGTTCACTACAAAATAAATGTTCACTACAAAATAAATGTTTACTACAAAATAAATGTATCCTACAAAATAAATGTATCCTACAAAACAAATGTATCCTAGAAAATAAATGTTTACTACAAAATAAATGTATCCTACAAAACAAATGTTTCCTACAAAATAAATGTTTACTACAAAATAAATGTTTACTACAAAATAAATGTGTCCTACAAAATAAATGTATCCTAGAAAATAAATGTTTACTACAAAATAAATGTATCCTACAAAATAAATGTTTACTACAAAATAAATGTTTCTACAAAATAAATGTTTACTACAAAATAAATGTATCCTACAAAATAAATGTTTACTACAAAATAAATGTATCCTACAAAATAAATGTATCCTACAAAACAAATGTTTCCTACAAAACAAATGTTTCCTACAAAATAAATGTTTACTACAAAATAAATGTATCCTACAAAACAAATGTATCCTACAAAATAAATGTTTACTACAAAAGAATGTATCCTACACAATAAATGTATCCTGCAGAATAAATGTTTACTACAAAATAAATGTATCCTACAAAATAAATGTTTACTACAAAATAAATGTATCCTACAAAATAAATGTTTACTACAAAATAAATGTATCCTACAAAACAAATGTATCCTACAAAATAAATGTTTACTACAAAATAAATGTATCCTACACAATAAATGTATCCTGCAGAATAAATATCCTACAAAATAAATGTATCCTATACAATAAATGTATCCTACAAAATAAATGGCTTCCAATAACAATATCTCTTCTTATCAGTTGTTTATCCATATTTAAATAATCCTGAAGAATTTAATCACGATTATCTATATATTAACGAGTATTGGTGGAAGAAGCCACAATCAGTAAATAATCCTCACAAAGAATATCCAGGATCAGCGAATTTCTGTCGGTTTTACTTTCAAAACAGAATCGTTCTGTACGCTGACAACAGAATCTTTCTGTACGCTGACAACAAATCTTTCTGTACGCTGACAACAGAATCGTTCTGTACAACAGAATCTTTCTGTACGCTGACAACAGAATCTTTCTGTATGCTGACAACAGAATCTTTCTGTACGCTGACAACAGAATCTTTCTGTACGCTGACAACAGAATCTTTCTGTACGCTGACAACAGATCTTTCTGTATGCTGACAACATAATTTTTCTGTATGCTGACAACAGAATCTTTCTGTATGCTGACAACAGAATCTTTCTGTATGCTGACAACAGAATCTTTCTGTATGCTAACATAATCTTTCTGTATGCTGACAACATAATCTTTCTGTATGCTGACAACAGAATCTTTCTGTATGCTGACACAGAATCTTTCTGTATTCTCAAAGAGGCCAACTCAAAAAGGGAGCTCCTAAAAAACATCAGAAAGAAACATTCAACATTTTTCGAGCACATCATGAGAAGAGGAAAGTTGTAATCCTTGATTCTTCTTCTTCTTCTTCTATCCTTCCTCTGCTGCCGCTGGCGTCGAGGGGAGAAACAATCTGCGATTCTTTGCTCTTCTGTTGGCCTCTTCTGATGTTATTCCTCCTAGTGACTCTAGTATTCCCTTTATCCATCTCTTTCTCGGTCTTCCTCTTAATCTGGCGTTTTCGTAGCGTTTGCTTATGGCTCTTTGAGTCATTGTTAGTTCTTTTTGTCTTGTTATGTGGCCGAACCAATTTATCTGTTGTTTCTTTATGTATTCGATGGCTGGTTCAATCTCGAGTTTCTTCCTCAGGTCAGTGTTTCTTACTCTGTCCCTTAAGCTGCATCCTGTCATTCTTCTGACACATTTCATTTCTGTGGTCGTTATCTTTCTTATTGTTCTAGAGTCCAGCGTCCAATTCTGGCACTGATAACTCAGAGTTGGTAGAAACATTGATTTGTATATTGCCCTTTTTGCTTCCGTAGTTATTGCTTTGTTTTTCAATAGTGTTGATACATGGCCTATAACTTGGCATGCTTTGTTACACCTTACATCTATATCTGTCTCTTGGTTATTGTCTTGTGTTAACGTGCTACCCAGATATTTAAAATTATCTACTTGCTTCAAAGTTGCATTATCTATTATGATGTTTAGTTTTTCTTTCTTTCTCGCTATTGCCATTACTTCGGTTTTGCTTATGTTGATCTTCATGTTGTATTGTTTACAAGTGTTGTTTAGCCTGTTGATATGTTCTTGTAGGTCCTCAGTTGTTTCATATATCAGAATTTGGTCGTCTGCAAATAGTATTTCATTTATTTCTTCCTCTCTTCTGTTGTTTTCTGGTACGTATATTTCGTTCTCTTTTGTGTTATCGCTTGTTATCATCCGTGTTGGTATATTTCCTCGGATTGGGCATGCTAATTTGCATATATTGTCCATATATGTGATGAAAAGTAAAGGGGGAAAGCACGCAGCCTTGTCTTACTCCGGGTTTAATGGTGAAGTGTTTAGAGTATCCTGCTGAAATTCTTACTCCTTGGTCAATCATTGGTTACAACTGGCAAAATACAGTAAAAGAGAGATCGCGGACGACAAAGAGGGAAGATACTAGATAGCTTTGTGTCATGACATGGAAAACAGTCAACAGCAGATTTGATACGAGAAGCTGTTAATAGAAGATTGTGGAGGGACGTGATCGTCTACGTCAAACGATAAGGCACACAATGATGATGATGAATGAAACGATTCTCTGAGTGGCAAAAGGTGATATCTGCATGTTCTATTCTATAAACATTTGCATCCAACGCATTGCCCCATTGTTTTTTTATGCGGCCATTAATAACGGTGTTTTTAATCCGTGCTTTCCCTTTCCCAGAATATTCTGTGGGCCCCCCACCCCAAGGGTCCATATGGTCGTAGATGAGAAACACTGACAAAAGCGCCATCATAAATATGTCGCTATAATGGTTGTTTTGCTTATTTGAAAGAAGAAATGTCAAACGTTTTTTTGTGCGTCCATTCATTATGTAGGGCACAGGCAGCCTGCACATTTATCATCGTTATAATTAGGTTTCTAGCAAAACAATAATAGAATGCCAACAATGATATAATGTCTGGACAGTTGTGGCTGAACAATATTAAACCGTCGGAGGTTACTGGTACTAGTCCTACACACGTTCGTTGGCATCGACAATAATAACGTGAGGGTGCCCTGCTGTTGTTTGCTGTTGAAAGGTGAAACATGTGACCAGCCTCCCTCAACGATTAGAACTATAACAATATCATGGTTCATTCTGCGTGATAATACTTGTTTCAATGATGAATTAAATATGTGCAGCTTCAAAGAACCAGTATATTGGCGTTGCAGACGTGCTGTATCATTATTGATATAAATCGTTGACCCTTTACGCCTTAAATCTTGTGTCATGTGACGCCTCCATGTTGAGAATTACTTTGCAATGTTATGTTAGGCAGATAACCTATCCGATTTTATAGTTCCTTTCAAAACAAATGCCCTTCTTTAAAATGCTGTAACTAAGTAACCATTTGGTTTCAGTTGTTGATATTGTGTATGTTAACTGTTTATTGTCATGACGTTATATGTATATACGCCGAATTGATAAGGCAGCTACGACCTTCGGCAAACTCACAGAAAGGCCTGGAACAACACGAAACTAACACTGAAGACTAAACTCTTAATATATCAAACTTGTGTGCTTAGCACACTATTATATGGATCCTAAACCTGGACAACATACTCAAAACCGGAAAAAAGACTAAATGTCTCCCACATGCGATGTCTCCGCAGAATAATGCACATCAAATGGCAGGACAAAATAACCAACTTAACTGTCCTGCAACGTGCTAAGACCCCAACAATCATGTCGATGCTCAGAAGTCGAAGACTAAGATAGCTAGGGCATGTTCAACGAATAGAAGAGAAGTGCATCCCTAGGCAAATACTATATGGTGAACTAATACACGGAAAAGACAAATCGGCAGACCTAAACTACAATATAGAGATATCTGTAAATCATCTCTGAATGACTTCTCCATCTGTGAAAATTACTGGGAACATCTAGCAAGTGATCGCACATCACGGAGAGCATGTATAAGGAACGGTATAACATCATTTGAGACTGTGCTAAGGCAAAACTTAGAAGAGAAAAGACTCATGAAAAAGGATGGAAAATCCTGTGGATCAGTGGGCCTGACTTGTTCATTATGTGACCGCGTGTGTTTGTCAAACATTGGTAGAATTAGCCACGAGAGAAGCTGTTCGACAAAAACAAAACCTAAAAAATAATACACTATAGCCTCCAAGGGTTTTTATTGTAACCTATTTACGTTATATGCCTGTACACTGGACAATATGACTACCAAACATGTTCTACAGGATTGCCCCCCGGTACACAGACATGAGGAGCAATGTGGTCCACACCCACCTCCCTGGAAGAAAAACTATATGGGGCAATCAAATCACTTAAACAGACAGCTGACTTCATGAGAGAGTCTGGAATCCTACTCTGATTTGAGTTTTGATCGCAGAGAGAGAGAGAGAGAGAGAGAGAGAGAGAGAGAGAGAGAGAGAGAGATTTACATTATATATAAATAAACATAGGGTTTTTATTGTAACTTATTTGCGATGTATATAAATAAACACACAGAATGTTTCCGCTGTAATGAAAATAAATCAAGAATTCAAGATGGCGGAGGCGTAAACATCGTTTTTACTTCTACACTTGTGTGTTGTGGAATGTCATGTTTAATAATCGTTAATGTATTCTTTCAGTGCCGTGATATAATCATTGAAGATGTCATTGACGTCTTTTTTTTTTTGGTGCAGTTGATATGGTAATTCGGTTGTGGTGTGGGATAATTTGATTCTATTGAAATCAACTCTAGTGACCTAGTTAACTATATTGTTAACAGCAGGATATGAGGGACCATGGAAACTCTACCCGGCTCTCGCTGTGTTGTGGGTAGGAATCAGAGAACATGTATACACACCGATAGAAGGCAACGGGAAACCACTGTCGTATATTACAAGAATAATCATTTAGATTCACATCAATCGATCCAGAACGAACATTATAATAGCTGACATGACAATGATGAAGTTAGATCAACATCGAAATAATGGAAACAAAATTAACCAATTCAAAATTTCAACATGGATGGAATGTTAGAAGCAGAAAGATTAGAAAATGTTAAAAGTGAAATGAAACGAATGAAAATTAATCAACTGGAAATGAATGGAGGTAAGATGGAAAGATGCAGGAAACATAATTTCAGATGAACATTCAATGATATATTCAGGAGGCCAGTGACGTTTTTTACTCATCAGCAGCACAAACACAAAACTTAGACTCTTCAAATCAAATGTACTATCAACCCTTACATGTGTATGTGAAAGCTGGAAAACAACAAGAGACATAGAAACAAAGTTGAACGCATTCGAAAATAAATGTCTAAGGAAAATACTTGGTATAGCGTGGAACGAATTCAAAACAGAGGAAGTTAGAGAAATCGCCAATCAACCACAAATATCTTCAGTAATCAAGAAAAACGATGGTCATATGTTGGACATGTGATGAGACGAGATAATAACCGAATAGCAAAGCAAGCCATCATGTGGGAAACAGCAGGTAAGAGGAAAAGAGGAAGACCCAGAGATACACTGAGAAGAACATTGATCAGAGAGGCAAGAGCAGCAGGATTCGGCTCCCTCAATGAGATAGAGCTGCTTGCACAGAACAGAGACAAATGGCGAGACTTGATAAAATATCTTTAAAAGAATTGAAAACTACTAGAACAAAAATTCAGATGGGAGAAGGATTATCTTGGTCTACGCCCTATGGGCTAGCTACGGCTCGAAAGGTCAATAGATAGAATAGTTAGGTTTTTTGCCGGAAAGATGAGTAATTTTATCTTTCCAATGCCAATAAGGGTATAGATCGGAGGTCCCACTGTTGGGATTTTCGCCGGTTCAGGGATGTGTATTGTAAAAACAATGTCAGTGAAAAATCAGTGTCTGTCCTTTATTTGAGGAAAAATCTGGAAAATGCCTACAATGTAAACATCTTGGCTATACCTGTAATGACACTTGTCCCAATGGTAATTTTGGGCTACAGTGCGAACAGATGTGTTCTGATGGCTGTGACATCATATGTACTCTCAAATGTCCGGACAACTGTTTCAACGACACCTGTCATCAATCGATCGGGAATCTGTACATGCAAGAGAACGTTCTATGGGTCAGACTGCACTCTCAAATCTCCGGACAACTGTTTAACGAAACCTGTGATTCCCACGTTCAGAAGAGTCTGCCGACTACAACAAGCCCAAGCATATGGGCACTTTAATGTGTTTCTGTGCTGGACATGGTTCATTTTTTGGTGTTTTTTAGTGAAGCCATGGCTCATATTTTGCTGTATTTCTGTCCTAGCCATGGCTCATATCTTAGCTTGTGTGTCCTGGCCATGAGTTCGAGATTGTTTGTATTGTAGATGAGTCAGAGATTGTTTGTATTGTAGATGAGTTCGAGATTGTTTGTATTATAGATGAGTTAGAGATTGTTTGTATTGTAGATGAGTCAGAGATTGTGTGTATTGTAGATGAGTTCAAGATTGTTTGTATTGTAGATGAGTTAGAGATTGTGTGTATTGTAGATGAGTTAGAGATTGTTTGTATTGTAGATGAGTTAGAGATTGTTTGTATTGTAGATGAGTCAGAGATTGTTTGTATTGTAGATGAGTTCGAGATTGTTCGTATTGTAGATGAGTTAGAGATTGTTTGTATTGTAGATGAGTTCGAGATTGTTTGTATTGTAGATGAGTCAAAGATTGTTTGTATTGTAGATGAGTCAGAGATTGTTTGTATTGTAGATGAGTTAGAGATTGTTTGTATTGTAGATGAGTCAGAGATTGTTTGTATTGTAGATGAGTTAGAGATTGTTTGTATTGTAGATGAGTCAGAGATTGTTTGTATTGTAGATGAGTTAGAGATTGTTTGTATTGTAGATGAGTTAGCGATTGTTTGTATTGTAGATGAGTCAGAGATTGTTTGTATTGTAGATGAGTTCAAGATTGTTTGTATTGTAGATGAGTTAGAGATTGTTTGTATTGTAGATGAGTCAGAGATTGTTTGTATTGTAGATGAGTTAGAGATTGTTTGTATTGTAGATGAGTTAGAGATTGTTTGTATTGTAGATGAATGCGAGATTATTTGTATTGTAGATGAGTTCGAGATTGTTTGTATTGTAGATGAGTTCGAGATTGTTTGTATTGTAGATGAGTTCGAGATTGTTTGTATTGTAGATGAGTTCGAGATTGTTTGTATTGTAGATGAGTTCGAGATTGTTTGTATTGTAGATGAGTTAGAGATTGTTTGTATTGTAGATGAGTTAGAGGTTGTTTGTATTGTAGATGAGTTCGAGATTGTATGGGCTTAGTCGTAATGAAATAATAACCAGCACAATTATAGCTCATTATTTACGGATCAACACGAAAAACACTCTAAAAGACAAATAGAATAATGGGGCCTATGAGACGCCATCTTCAAGTGACAGACAAGCAAATCTAGCTAGTCTAGGGGAAGACTTATGAAAGATCAAATACTGTGATAAAAACATAATATATTCTTCAAAAATTGCGCTCCAAATACTGAAATGGAAACACTTATTTCAAAATTAATATTTCTAAAGAGTGTATTCACCTTACGTGTGTGTGCCTAATGACTGCACTTCTGACATCGATCACGCAGGTGTACACCAGCCAACATTTTCAGTGTAAACAATTTAGATCCGTCTAGTGAGTGTGATGCGGCTTGTGTTTACTAGAGTGTGTCTTTGATGAATGTCGCGGAACACACGATAAGCAAGACTTTCCAAGAATCGCTGCAGTAACATACGAGAAGATTCTGATCAAAAACAAATTTAGGGAATGATATTGAATCTTAACAAGAGTTCTGTTGGCAGCAATGATGTTGGTGTCTCTACAGTAATCAGCTCCGGTTTGAATGGTAAAACAGGGACGTTTTCTATTTATTATGGAAACTTGACACAATTATATGAAGATGATTTTCTTAGGGAAACTTGACACAATTATATGAAGATGATTTTCTTCTGGAAACTTGACACAATTATATGAAGATGATTTTCTTCTGGAAACTTGACACAATTATATGAAGATGATTTTCTTCTGGAAACTTGACACAATTATATGAAGATGATTTTCTTAGGGAAACTTGACACAATTATATGAAGATGATTTTCTTAGGGAAACTTGACACAATTATATGAAGATGATTTTCTTAGGGAAACTTGACACAATTATATGAAGATGATTTTCTTAGGGAAACTTGACACAATTATATGAAGATGATTTTCTTAGGGAAACTTGACACAATTATATGAAGATGATTTTCTTAGGGAAACTTGACACAATTATATGAAGATGATTTTCTTAGGGAAACTTGACACAATTATATGAAGATGATTTTCTTAGGGAAACTTGACACAAATATATGAAGATGATTATCTTCTGGAAACTTGACACAATTATATGAAGATGATTTTCTTAGGGAAACTTGACACAATTATATGAAGATGATTTTCTTCTGAAAACTTGACACAATTATATGAAGATGATTTTCTTAGGGAAACTTGACACAATTATATGAAGATGATTTTCTTCTGGAAACTTTACACAATTATAGGAAGATGATTTTCTTCTGGAAACTTTACACAATTATATGAAGATGATTTTCTTAGGGAAACTTGACACAAATATATGAAGATGATTTTCTTCTGGAAACTTGACACAATTATATGAAGATGATTTTCTTAGGGAAACTTGACACAATTATATGAAGATGATTTTCTTCTGGAAACTTTACACAATTATAGGAAGATGATTTTCTTCTGGAAACTTTACACAATTATATGAAGGTGATTATCTTTTGGAAACTTGATACAAATATATGAAGATGATTTTCTTCTGGAAACTTGACACAATTATATGAAGATGATTTCTAAAACTTGACACAATTATATGAAGATGATTTTCTTCTGGAAACTTGACACAATTATATGAAGATGATTTTCTTCTGGAAACTTGACACAATTATATGAAGATGATTTTCTTCTGGAAACTTGACACAATTATATGAAGATGATTTTCTTCTGGAAACTTGACACAATTATATGAAGATGATTTTCTTCGGGAAACTTGACACAATTATATGAAGATGATTTTCTTCTGGAAACTTGACACAATTATATGAAGGTGATTATCTCTACAGGCCAGTTCTAGAACGTGGTCACGCTTCGTTACGTTCACGGGCAAGAGAAACAACAAATGTCGCTTGTTCTACTGCCGATGAATGCACTCGTTAACTTGTATTATATCCATGTATAGACAATCCATTTTTCAGTCTTTTTTATCAGCTTATCTGAATGTTTATCTGACTGATCTCATATTATTATCACCAGTGGCATTGACGGTGCTCATCGATACGAAGTGCTGGCACCGTTTTCCTTCGTCTTTGTTTATTTGTTTTTTTTTTTTTTTATTAAAAATAGCGTTGTGTGAACTTTGTTCTAAACCGTTCGGTTAAAAGGTGTCTATAGTAGTTGGTTAACAAGCTAGCTTACTTCTTGTAGACAGTGCTGCTTCTGAAAGCGACCAAATACTGTAAGAAAAATAAATCTGAAGAATTTCTGTTTAGCGTTCGCCAGCTTTCATCACTGGCGAAGTCACTAGAGACTAAGATTTGAATTTTGCATGTTGATCCGTTTTTTTTTTTTGGCAGCCGTGTGCACAGGGGTCCCTCGCCGCAGAGGCAAATAACTCCGTCTTCGAAGGTACTCATATTTTTTTCGTTAAAGTAGTAATTGAGTTGTCAAGCCGGGCCTCGCTTTTGAGACCAGGGGTGGTTGCCGCAGAGAGAAATCATACAAAAAAATTCCATCTGGTTTAGCCGAGATTTAAACTCACAACCTCTCTGTCTCGTGACCGGCGTCTTGCCTTGAGACCAACCAGTCCCCCAAAATCTGAAGATGAGCCAGAAGAATGATCATAGGAAACTCTCCCACATTCGTGCAGTCTGAAAGATAACTGAAATATAGCTGATAAATAACTGAAAGATAACGTCGTGCTTGATAACATTCAATTGTTCTGAGATTCAGAACGAGCACTTTTGTGAGTACTTCGTTGCACAACTAGAACATGCAAGGGTACAGCATGAATTCCAAAAGTGTACTGTATCGTCAACATATGCACTAATATCTTTATCTTATATTTCTGAACAATGTCAAATCATTTTGATTTGTGCCACACAACAAATGTTTGGCATAAAATGATGCACGGAGGAATTCAGAATAAAATTATTATGAAATTAGAAGTTCCAACAATTTGAATTTTAGACAATCAACGATTTACAACGATCTTCAGTATGACTATGTCAATAGAAAAGTAAAAACATATAAATAAATATACTAATTTATTACTGGAACGAGTTGAGCACAGTGTCTGGTGGCAGCTTTACATAAGGAAAACAATAGAAAACTATTGACGGTTAGGCCTACATGCGGCCTTCCTAAGAGAACAAGAACAGCCTGACAAGGGAAATAATTAACCACATTTATCCATTTGCGTGCTCTATAGACTACATCGAGGCTTTTGACAGAGTACAACACACACAGTTGATAGAATGCATGAAAGAAGTCTTGATAATGCAGACATAAAACTGATATGTATCTTATATTCGGAACTTCCTGCTTTGATAAGATATAAGAGGCGTTCCAGCTATTGATAGAAGGAGAGCAGTCAGACGGGGCTGCGTTCTATCTTCATGTTTGTTCAGTCTATGTACTGAGCAGATCTTTCAAGACATCATGGAGATGGCGGGTGAATGCATAATTAATAACCTAAGATATGCCGATAACACGGCATTGCGTTCAAAAGCTCAGACCCACAACTAGATAACAAGGCAAACAAAGTGGTTTGGATATAAATATTATGAAGACTAAAACTGTTCTAATAAACTGAGATAACATACAAAGGTTAAATGAAAGAACCTTCGAGTTCAAGAATATAGGACATGCTAAACGAGTGATGCGAGACAGATATGAACTAAAAAATAAAGAAAAGCAGTGAACAAATTATTGTTGACAACATAAAAGATGTACTCACATCAAAATAAATAAAAACAAGAGCTTAAATATAGAAAAAAAGTATTATAGCTACTAAAGGGACTTTTGTCAAGATACAAATCGGGCCTGCGCAACGTCTGACACTTGATAACAAAGATCGTTCAACATTGAGTGTTGCCTTATGTGTCGTTTTCTGCTCGATAGAGACATACGTATATATGTGTGTATTATGTTAGTGCGTTTGCGTGTGTATATATGTGTGTGTGTGTGTTCTACTCATCATGTCTGAGTGTGCAGAAACAAAAACACTAAATAAGAAACAAAAACACTAAATAAGAAACAAATAACACTAAATAAGAAACACACTAACTAAATAAGAAACAAAAACACTAAATAAGAAACAAAACCACTAAATAAGAAACAAAAACACTAAATAAGAAACAAAAACAGAAACAAAACACTAAATAAGAAACAAAAACACTAAATAAGAAACAAAAACACTAAGTACAAGAAACAAAAAGAAACAAGAAACAAATAACGAAATAAGAAACAAACAAAAACTCGAAATAAGAAACAAAAACTCGAAATAAGAACCAAATGTGAAGCCCTTGAAATGCGGATTTATAGGCGAACATTTAAACTGAGTAGGCGGAGAGTAAACAAACAATACAGATTTGAAACAGCAGAAAATCATTATAGAACTCTTTTTCTTCTTCTTCTACCTTTTTAGCCCCCTGTGGAGCATAGGTCTTCAACAAACACTTTCCAAGTCGTTCTGTTTTTTTCCATTCTTTTAAGATCATTCCATGTCTTCCCCATCATCTTCATCTCTGCTTCTATCTGTCTTCTCCAAGAATTCCTTGGTCTTCCTCTTTGTCTTTTCCCCTGGGGATTCCAAAAAAGGGCCTGTTGTGTAATACTCTCAGTTGGCTTGAAGAAGACAAAGACATCTTTAAGGGCACGTAAAGAAACACAAGAAACGCTGATTCTGTCCTGTTTTTGTGTTCTTTCGTATCTCTGTATTTGTTTATGCTCATTGTGTTACTTAATAACCTTTAGATCTTGTTGTCATTATGTGACTTTAGCTCTTGTTATCATTATGTGACTTTAGCTCTTGTTATCAGTATGTGGCTTTAGCTATTGTTATCATTATGTGGCTTTAGCTATTGTTATCAATGTCCGACAAATATTTTTTAAATGCAGTTTTATTTAGAACATGAAAGATGAATGGAAGCTGCACATCTAGGGATGACTGGAAGGCTACACGGGAACTGGTACTATGTTTTGTAGCTAGAACTAATTATGTTATTTAAATCACGTGACATTCTTATATCCGTCGCTGCCAGCTAGAGAACTCCGGAACCACGTGATCTAACAAGTGTCGGCTCGTAACTACGGCAGTGACTCACTGCATGCGGCTCACCTCACTCCTTTTCTAATATTATCATAGTGTCTTATACCTTCGGTTCCTCCCAGAATAAGCAGTCTCTAGCATTGTTAGCGACACTCAGAATAGTAGCCTCTAGCTTTATTAGCAACTCCCAGAAAAGTAGTCTCTTGCAATGTTAGCGACTACCACAATTGCAGCCTCTTTCATTGTTAGCGACTCCCAGAAAAGTAGCCTATTGCACCGTTAGCGGCTCCAAGAATAGTAGTCTCTAGCACTGTTAGTGACTCTCAGAATAGTACCCTCCAGCATTGTTAGCAACTTCCAGAAAAGTAGTCTCTTTCATTGTTAGCGGCTCCAAGAATAGTAGTCTCTAGCACTATTAGCGTCTCCAAAAGTAGTAGTCTGTAGGATTTTTAGCAGCTCCCAGAATAGTAGCCTCAAGTATTATTAGCGGCTCCCAGAAGAGTAGCTTCTAGCATTGTTAGCGGCTCCCAGAATAGTAGCCTCTAGCATTGTTTGCGGCTCCAAGAATAGTAGCCTCTAACATTGTTAGCAGCTCCCAGAAGAGTAGCCTCTAGCATTGTTAATGGCTTCCGGAATAGTAGCCTCAAGTATTATTAGCGGCTCCAAGAATAGTAGCCTCTAGCATTATTAGCAGCTCCCAGAAGAGTAGCCTCTAGCATTGTTAGCGGCCCCCGGAATAGTAGCATCAAGTATTATTAGCGGCTCCAAGAATAGTAGCCTCTAGCAATGTTAGCGGCCCCCGGAATAGTAGCATCAAGTATTATTAGCGGCTCCAAGAACAGCAGCCTCTAGCAATGTTAGCAGCTCCCAGAAGAGTAGCCTCTAGCATTTTCTCGGCTCCTAGAATAGTAGCCTCTAGCATTGTTTGCGGCTCCAAGAATAGTAGCCTCTAGCATTGTTTGCGGCTCCAAGAATAGTAGCCTCTAGCATTGTTTGCGGCTCCAAGAATAGTAGCTTCTAGCATTGTTTGCGGCTCCAAGAATAGTAGCCTCTAGCATTGTTTGCGGCTCCAAAATAGTAGTCTCTTGTAATACTAGCTAATCCCTGAACAGTAGCCTCTTGTAATACTAGCTAATCCCTGAACAGTAGCCACTTGTAATACTAGTTAATCCCTGAACAGTAGCCTCTTGTAATACTAGATAATCCCTGAACAGTAGCCTCTTGTAATACTAGCTAATCCCTGAACAGTAGCCACTTGTAATACTAGCTGTTCTTAGACAGCTGCCTTTTCTTATATTAGGTGTATCGGAATAGTTGCTCTTGTAATACAGACTTCTTTAAGACGATTAGCCCTGTTGTCCTTGTAATACAGGCTTCTTTAAGACGATTAGCCCTGTTGTCCCTTGTAATACAGGCTTCTTTAAGACGATTAGCCCTGTTGTCCCTTGTAATACAGGCTTCTTTAAGACGATTAGCCCTGTTGTCCCTTGTAATACAGGCTTCTTTAAGACGGTTAGCCCTGTTGTCCCTTGTAATACATGCTTCTTTAAGACGATTAGTCCAGTTGTCCCTTGTAATACATGCTTCTTTAAGACGATTAGCCCTGTTGTCCCTTGTAATACATGCTTCTTTAAGACGATTAGCCCTGTTGTCCCTTGTAATACATGCTTCTTTAAGACGATTAGCCCTGTTGTCCCTTGTAATACAGGCTTCTTTAAGACTATTAGCCCTGTTGTCCTTGTAATACAGACTTCTTTAAGACGATTAGCCCTGTTGTCCCTTGTAATACAGGCTTCTTTAAGACGATTAGTCCAGTTGTCCCATTTAATACAGGCTTATTTAAGACGATTAGTCCAGTTGTCCCTTGTGATACAGACTTCTTTGAGACGATTAGCCCAGTTGCCCCATGTAATACATGCGTCTTTAAAATTACCCCAGTTGTCCCATAATACTGGCTTCTTTAAGATTACCACAGTTGTCCCATAATACTGGCTTCTTTAAGATTACCCAGTTGTCCATACTACTGGCTTCTTTAAGATTACCACAGTTGTCCCATAATACTGGCTTCTTTAAGATTATCACAGTTGTCCCATAATACTGGCTTCTTTAAGATTACCCCAGTTGTCCCATAATACTGGCTCCTTTAAGATTACCCCAGTTGTCCCATAATACAGGTTTCTTTAAGATTACCCCAGTTGTCCCATAATACAGGCGTCTTTAAGATTACCCCAGTTGTCCCATAATACAGGCTTCTTTAAGATTACCCCAGTTGTCCCATAATACAGGCGTCGTTAAGATTACCCCAGTTGTCCCATAATACAGGCTTCTTTAAGAAGATTAGCCAATTTGTCCCAAGTAATGTCAGCTTTTACAAGAATATTAGCTTATCTTAACGCTGGCTGTCCTAGAATAACTGCATACAACGTCAGCTACTCAAAAAATTGTAGCGTCTTGTAACACTTACTACTCACAGAATAATGTCCTTTTAATGTAAGCTACTCTGAGAATAATTTCCTTTTAATACAAGCTACTCTCAGAATAATGTCCTTTTAATGCAAGCTACTCTCAGAATAATGTCCTTTTAATGTAAGCTACTCTGAGAATAATTCCTTTAATACAAGCTACTCTCAGAATAATGTCCTTTTAATGCAAGCTACTCTCAGAATAATGTCCTTAAACGCAAGCTACTCTCAGAATAATGTCCTTTAAATGCAAGATACTCTCAGAATAATGTCCTTTTAATGCAAGCTACTCTCAGAATAATGTCCTTTAAATGCAAGATACTCTCAGAATAATGTCCTTTAAATGCAAGATACTCTCAGAATAATGTCCTTTAATGCAAGCTACTCTCAGAATAATGTCCTTTTAATGCAAGCTACTCTCAGAATAATGTCCTTTTAATGCAAGCTACTCTCAGAATAATGTCCTTTAAATGCAAGCTACTCTCAGAATAATGTCCTTTTAATGCAAGCTACTCTCAGAATAATGTCCTTTAAATGCAAGCTACTCTCAGAATAATGTCCTTTTAATGCAAGATACTCTCAGAATAATGTCCTTTAAATGCAAGATACTCTCAGAATAATGTCCTTTAAATGCAAGCTACTCTCAGAATAATGTCCTTTTAATGCAAGCTACTCTCAGAATAATGTCCTTTAATGCAAGCTACTCTCAGAATAATGTCCTTTTAATGCAAGCTACTCTCAGAATAATGTCCTTTAAATGCAAGCTACTCTCAGAATAATGTCCTTTTAATGCAAGCTACTCTCAGAATAATGTCCTTTTAATGCAAGCTACTCTCAGAATAATGTCCTTTAAAAGCAAGATACTCTCAGAATAATGTCCTTTAAATGCAAGATACTCTCAGAATAATGTCCTTTAAATGCAAGCTACTCTCAGAATAATGTCCTTTTAATGCAAGCTACTCTCAGAATAATGTCCTTTAAATGCAAGATACTCTCAGAATAATGTCCTTTAAATGCAAGATACTCTCAGAATAATGTCCTTTAAATGCAAGATACTCTCAGAATAATGTCCTTTAAATGTAAGCTACTCTCAGAATAATGTCCTTTTAAATCAATCTACTCTCACAATGTTTTATTAAATGTAAGCTACTCTCAGAATGTTTTTTTTAAATGTAAGCTACTCTCAGAATAATGTCCTTTAAATGTAAGCTACTCTCAGAAGAGAGTAAGACACTTTCAATCGTATGTTACTTTCTAGTAGTCACGGACGTCCCGTCAGGTAGGCAACAACTGAGAAGAAATGCATTAACAAGTTTGACAAGAATGGTTACGACCAAAGCAATCAACCAACAAGACAGGGCTAGACCGTCGTGCACAATATATCAATAATTTGTTCATTCTTTCGCATCATGAACAGAATGCAGAAATCTCGTGTTTGATTCCCTCTGGAAGCTTTGTGAATTGTACCCGTGGTTGGAAAAAAAAAGAAAATACCCCCACGGTCAATCCATCCACGGGGAGAAATGGGTACCAGGGTAGTACTCTGGGAAGGTGAGGAATGCCGCCTCGCATCGTGAGTTTCAATGCTTGAAGCGACACTACCCAGAAGTCTCCAAACACTTCTGGATAGGTAGCCGAGCACATATGGGTGGAAACACGCGTGCTAAGACGCCGATTCAAGTCTTTGTGCTTGACCTTGACAGAAATCTATACAGATTGAGGCAAAGATCGAACATTAATAGAGAATATATACTGGCAACAAACAGCGGCCATAAGAGCTGGAAACCAATTGGGAATGTTTATTTGTCTTATTTTTCTTTCTGAGCGCTGTAATACCATCTCCTCGAATGATTTCCTTGTGTGCTGTCATCAGATTAGTTTAATATTTATAGTGAGATTATTTTAAGATCAATAAGGGACATGCCTGGAATTACAATTGGAAGTCATAATATAAATAATCTAAGGTATGTTGATGATACAGTCTTAATCGCTAAGAGTGAAAATGAGTTACTAGAAATGTTGGGCATTATAGTGAAAGAAAGCAAACATAAAGGACTCAGCCTTAATAGCAAAAAGACAGAGGTAATGGTAACAACTGAGAAAAAGGCATCACCTCAGTGAAAAATAATGACAAGTGGAACAATACTAAAACAGGTAAATGAATTTAAATATTTGGGAACTTTGTTAACCTCAGATGGAAGATGTACAAAAGAGGTGAGATGTAGAATGGCTCAGGCAAAAGCAGCTTTCCAAAAATGAGGAAGATACTATGCAATCCATTTTTGACAATAGAAACAAGAAAAAGAATTCATAAATGTTATGTAGAGCCAATCTTAACATATGGATGTGAATCATGGACAATAGGACAACAGACAAGAAAATCACTGGAGTCTGTAAAAATGTGGCTTTACAGAAGAATATTGAGAATACCATGGACAGCTAAGAAGAGTAATGAAAATGTTCTGAAAGAGGCCAAAGCAAAAAGAGAGCTAATTTCCAATATTATGAAGGAACGGTCATCATTTTATGGCCATGTAATGAGAAGAGAACAACTGGAATATATTGCAACAATTGGGAAAGTTGATGGACGAAGAGATAGAGGGAAGCAAAGAGAAAAAATACCAGACAGCTTAAGAGAATGGCTTGGCAGAAGGTCAACAACAGAAATGATAAATAGCTGCCGAGATCGAAAGTTGTGGAGAGACATGATCACCTACGCCAGTAGGCACGGTACTTGATGATGATGATGACGATGATACAGATTTTGAAAATTACTCGTCTATGGGAGTGCAAACCCTGTAAATAGAGATCAAGTGACAAACGACAAACGACTTCCGTAAATAACAGGAAATGCTGGAACGAACATGTCCTAAAAACCAACGAGTGTGATAAACAAATAATATGAGATATCAATGGTAAGATTGCAGTTTTGCGAAAGCGATGCAAATGACAACATTGGATGGTGCAGCCTTAGATCTAATGCGGAGAAACAATATCAATGTGCAAGTCAAACCGTGGTCCACATCTGCGGCAAAAGGTCATTCAAGAAGAAAAAACCAGACAGAATTGACCGACCGAGGGTCTGAATCAGATATGGCGGCAACGCACATCCGTCCCTATTGATTGACGCGAGTGGATCTCAAATTAGGGAAAAATGTGCCTGTATCCACAAACGAACCTCTGGGCGCAGACAGTATGTATTTATGAGTACAATGAACATTTTTACGCAATTTTAGAACCGCTCAATATGTTGTTACTATATGACTTCTCAATATGTGTGTACTTGACTTGATCGTGCTATATTACTTTGGCATCTTTTTAGATCTCTTCTGATATTTTATGATTTATATTCTTTTTTTTTTGGTGTTAGTCTCACTTTAAGACCTTTCGGTCTGTCCTTGGCTTGCATTGTTGGCAAAATTGAAACCTCTTATCTTTTATCGCATACATCCAGGGCACATATGCAGAAAGTAGAATAAACATATGAGAACTAACACTGTAA
This sequence comes from Megaustenia siamemsis, assembly GCA_032433765.1. Lineage (NCBI taxonomy): Eukaryota > Metazoa > Mollusca > Gastropoda > Stylommatophora > Ariophantidae > Megaustenia > Megaustenia siamemsis. Next base: position 52,772,356 of record JAVIAB010000059.1, on the reverse strand, counting down.
TCCCTATTTACCACACTCGAGGCCCGGCGAGCAAAAGACCTCATATTGTATCTCTCCTCTACCTCCAAAGTCGGAGTTATCTGCCTGTGCGGTGAGGGACCCCTGTGCACACGGCTGCCAGAGAAAAATGGATTAACACGCAAAATTCAGTTCCTAGTCTCTAGGGACTTCGTCCGAGATAAAAGCTGGCGAAAGAAAAAAAAATCTCCCCTCGACGCTAATCATGACAAATGAGGAAATAAAGAAAATGAAGAAGAAAAGGCCCAGCGAGGTTTCTTATGGAAGATATCGTCAACACCGTCTTGCGTTGAAATTATGGAGAAGTAAACACTGAAGACACTACATTTTTGACATTAAAGAACGGAGAGGAAAAAAGAATGGTATAACTCAGAAACTGGCACGTACGCGAAACGAATGGGAGAAACAATCATGAACAATGCATAAGGGAACAACAAGGAGGAGACAGAGAGGAAGTGACGTTTTAACAGATAGTAGTGTTCTTAAGTCGAAGGTTGATGCTTGTTTTGAGAAACATCGTTTCATATACACCCAGAAACGGAAGGACAATTCACCTTAAACAAATGATGCAACGTGCCCCATCTTACCGATAGTCACAGAAACGTCTCTACAGGACACCAACATCTATTGTAACTACAATCAGGACACCTACATCTAGTGTAACTACAATCAGGACACCTACATCTATTGTAACTATAATCAGTATACCCACAGGACACCTACATCTAGTGTAACTACAATCAGGACACCTACATCTATTGTAACTATAATCAGTATAGCTACAGGACACCTACATCTAGTGTAACTACAATCAGGACACCTACATCTAGTGTAACTACAATCAGGACACATTGCAATGAAACAGGTCAGTCAGGTGTTGCATCACATTTGATCAGGGATTTCATTTTCTCGCAGACAAGTCTGTGTTTACTGTCCTGGACCCCACATTGAACTACCCTCCCACGTCCATGACAACATTTACAAGATATGTTTCCTCTCTAAATGTTTCACTAAATAACCATGGTCTATTGTTTCATATGAACGTTGTGAAGAGTTTGGGACTATTTGTTTTCATTTCCCAGGCAACAAGGGATTGTTTACATGCAATCCTGCTAACCCCTTGGAGTGGTTGGTAGATGCTGTTCTTCAATGAAGTTCTTATAGACTTGATTGATCAATCTGGGGGCCGAGACAATCGGGGATAATGATTATAAAGAATGAAGCCTTCTGGTCAAGCACCTGCAGTGAAGTCACTTGTGAGAACTATTTCTCATCAACAATAAACATATTCATGAAATAGCGCTCCCATCGGACTCACTTGACTGAATGTATGAAAGACACAAACACAGTGTTAAGCTCACACCAATCTTGTCTGCTAGAAAATCTCATTAGTTAGCGTGATCCTTAGTCAGAGTTATTTTATATTGGCTGGCTTTGACTGTTTGCTTGTAGTTTATTGAGCTAATTCTATTTGTAACGTATCATCGCAGATCATGCCATTATCAGCAAAACGTCATATGTCACTGTCTCTACAGTAATGATACGAAGTTGTATCAGACCTAAGGTTATATCAGCTTGCAGGACAAGCAGTGCTAGCGCACCACAACATCTAAAGTCACCAATAAACAAATCACGACATCGGCAGTCTGATTTAACAGGTCGTTGTCGCCTTCCATCAAAACGAAAGTCCTGGATCTCACCAACAAATCCTCTTATATACAAATTGGCAATGGCATTTTACAAAAAGTTACAAATGTTACCTACGTAGACTGTCTAACGATAGCGATGTAACATCAGAAATCATGATAGACATTACACACTAGCATCAAGTGCTTCCAAAAACAGACGAACATTAGCAGATCCAAAGTTGTGAGGAAATGAACAAAACATAAACTGTTCAACTCCTGTGTGATATCAGTGCTAACATATGGATGTGAACGTTGTCAACTTGTGTGTGATATCAGTGCTAACATACGGATGAGAACGTTGTCAACTTGTGTGTGAATCAGTGCTATCATATGGATGTCAACGTTGTCAACTTGTGTGTGATATCAGTGCTAACATATAGATGTGAACTTTATCAACTTGTGTGTGATATCAGTGCTAATATATGGATGTGAACGTTATCAACTTGTGTGTGATATCAGTGCTAACATATGGATGTGAACGTTATCAACTTGTGTGTGATATCAGTGCTAACATATGGATGTGAACGTTATCAACTTGTGTGTGATATCAGTGCTAACATATGGATGTGAACGTTGTCAACTTGTGTGACATCAGTGCTAACATATGGATGTGAACGTGTCAACTTTGTGTGTGATATCAGTGCTAACATATGGATATGAACGTTGTCAACTTGTGTGTGATATCAGTGCTAACATATGGATGTGAACGTTGTCAACTTGTGTGTGATATCAGTGCTAACATATGGATGTGAACGTTGGCAACTTGTATGTGACATCAGTGCTAACATATGGATGTGAACGTTGTCAACTTGTGTGTGACATCAGTGCTAACATATGGATGTGAACGTGTCAACTTGTGGTGACATCAGTGCTAACATATATGAACGTTGTCAACTTGTGTGTGACATCAGTGTTAACATATGGATGTGAACGTTGTCAACTTGTGTGTGACATCAGTGTTAACATATGGATGTGAACATTGTCAACTTGTGTGTGATATCAGTGCTAACATATGGATGTGAACGTTGTCAACTTGTGTGTGATATCAATGCTAACATATGGATGTGAACGTTGTCAACTGTGTGTGATATCAGTGCTAACATATGGATGTGAACGTTGTCAACTTGTGTGTGATCAATGCTAGGATGTGAACGTGTCAACTTGTGTGATATCAATGCTAACATATGGATGAACGTTGTCAACTTGTGTGTGATATCAGTGCTAACATATGATGTGAACGTTGTCAACTTGTGTGTGACATCAGTGTTAACATATGGATGTGAACATTGTCAACTTGTGTGTGATATCAGTGCTAACATATGGATGTAAACGTTGTCAACTTGTGTGTGATATCAATGCTAACATATGGATATGAACGTTGTCAACTTGTGTGTGATATCAATGCTAACATATGGATGTGAACGTTGTCAACTTGTGTGTGATATCAATGCTAACATATGGATATGAACGTTGGAAATCCACCAAGACTTTAAACAGAAATGAAATACCTTTGACAACAAATGTCTTCGTAGGATGTCAAACATAAGCTGGACAGAATATATTTCAAATGAACAGACAAAGGACGGATCAAAACAAGAATTGTGGTCGAGTTTTATAAGAAGGGGGAGCCGCGATAGCTCTGTGGTTAGTGAACTGGACTACAAAAGACAAAGAGGTAGGTTCGATCCCAACCGACGGCTTCCGGGTTCACCCAGCCTTAAATAGGTACCGGATTTTTTTTCTGGGAAAGTAAAGCGGCACGGGCGTAATACCGACCACATTACCCCAAAGATCATGTGCTGAAGGTCTGTAAAATTATGGTCACTAATACCATATTCTTTATACGCCACTTGGCGTGACGGGGGCTCTTTACCTCACTTACTTTATAAGAAGGCGGTGTTGGAAATACATCGGCCATGTGCTGAGAATGAATGAAGAAAGACTTCCCTATCAGGTATTCATATGGAAACCATCTGGTAAAAGAAAACAAGACAGACAGAGAGAATCGCTACGCAGAACAATTACTCAGGAAGGCTCAACCATAAGACTAAGAAACAACGAAGAACTGCAAAAGCTGGCAGTAAGTCATCAATCACGGAGAACTATAGACTTGCGCCCTATGTGCGGCCTTGCTGTACCTCACAGTTGCATAACACACCATCACATTGAAATGCTAGCATCTCTTACTCAATATTATCTACCTGTAGCTGCCCTTTTACCCTTCACAGTCTGTAACTTTTCAACGACAACTACTCGTCTAAGGTAAAATAGGATCTCCTATGTCTATACCTCTGGCTCTGTTGGTTACTATCGTCTTGCTAAGCGCCTGCCAGGTAAACAAAGCGCTCTCTCCAGAATTCAATCTTGGTCGTGTCTCTACAAATTCTTTATTATCTGTCCATGAGTACGTAATGTTATTGCTAAGACTGCTACTATAGTTCCGACTTGTATAGGCCAGTGCCGCTGCTCTTCTGTCTGTCCGGTCTCTAAGTTAATCTCAAGAACCGTTCTTTCTCTAAGCTAATCTCTAGAACCGTCTTTTTTGTTTAAGCTAATCTCTAGATGTCTCTTTATTTAAGCCAATCTCTAGAGCCATCTGTTTGTTTAAGCTAATCTCTAGATGTCTCTTTATTTAAGCCAATCTCTAGAGCCATCTGTTTGTTTAAGCTAATCTCTAGATGTCTTTTTGTTTAAGCTAAACTCAAGAACTGTATTTTTGTTTAAGATGATCTCAAGAACTGTCTCATTGTTTAAGCTAATCTCTAGATGTCTCTTTATTTAAGCGAATATTAAGAACCGTCCCTTTGGTTAAGTTAATCTCTAAAACAGTCTCTTTTGTCTAAGATAATCTCTAGAACGATAACCCTGTGTTAGCTAATCTCTAGAATCGTCTCTTTGTTTAAGGTAATCTTTATAACCGTCTCTTTTCTTAAGCTAATCTCTAGAACCGTCTCCTTGTCTACACCAATCTATAGAATCGTCTTTTTGTCTAAGCTAATCTCACGAACAGTCTCTTTGTCTAAGCCAACGTCTAGAACCATTTCTTTGTCTCAGCTAATCTAGAACCATTTCTTTGTCTACGCTAATCTAGAACTATTTCTTTGTCTAAGTTAATCTATAACCATTTCTTTGTCTAAGCTAATCTAGAACCATTTCTTTGTCTACGCTAATCTAGAACTATTTCTTTGTCTACGCTAATCTAGAACTATTTCTTTGTCTACGCTAATCTAGAACCATTTCTTTGTCTAAGCTAATCTAGAACCATTTCTTTGTCTACGCTAATCTAGAACCATTTCTTTGTCTAATCGAATATAGAACCTAATCTTTGTCTAAGCTAATCTTGAACCATTTCTTTGTCTAATCTAATCTAGAACCATTTCTTTGTCTAAGTTAATTTATAACCATTTCTTTGTCTAAGCTAATCTAGAACCATTTCTTTGTCTAATCTAATCTAGAACCATTTCTTTGTCTAATCTAATCTAGAACCATTTCTTTGTCTAAGCTCATCTAGAACCATTTCTTTGTAGAAGTTAATCTAGAACCATTTCTTTGTCGAAGTTAATCTATAACCATTTCTTTGTGTAAGCTAATCTGTAACCATTTCTTTGTCTAAGCTAATCTAGAACCATTTCTTAGTCTAATCTAATCTAGAACCATTTCTTTGTCTAAGCTAATCTAGAACCATTTCTTTGTCTAATCTAATCTAGAACCATTTCTTTGTCTAAGCTCATCTAGAACCATTTCTTTGTATAAGCTCATCTAGAACCATTTCTTTGTAGAAGTTAATCTAGAACCATTTCTTTGTCGAAGTTAATCTATAACCATTTCTTTGTGTAAGCTAATCTGTAACCATTTCTTTGTCTAATCTAATCTAGAACCATTTCTTTGTCTAAGCTAATCTAGAACCATTTCTTTGTCTAAGCTAATCTAGAACCATTTCTTTATCTAATCTAATATAGAACCATTTCTTTGTCTAAGCTAATCTTGAACTATTTCTTTGTATGCTTATAACAATTAAAACAAGCTGTGCTTGCAAGAATTGGTTTGAGTCTCTGAGGAGGTCAATGATGACAAATTGTGTGTTAGGACATATTGATGTGAGATAACGAACGCTTGTGGGTGCTGTTTCTGTGTCGAATGGACGATCAGTGGACTGCCCTGATATTCTAAATGCTCTCAATGAAGGATCAGTAAGCTGTTCCAATAATGATTGAGAATCTGCGACAATAACCAGATAAAACGACGGAGAAGACAGACACGAGGTCTCTGCCGAGAATCTGAGAAGAATACAAGATGTACATATAATTGGTGTCGGCGGTCATTATACAATTAGGGATTTACTAAATATGGTATCTGAGCACTTGAGGATTTGTCGATGTGAGGTGGGAATAGCAAGATGACAACCAACATTCAGTCCAACAACCAACATTCAGTCCAACAATCAACATTCAGTCCAACAACCAACATTAAAACCAAACAACCAACATTCAGTCCAACAACCAACATTAAAACCAAACAACCAACATCCAGTCCAACAACCAACATTCAGTCCAACAACCAACATTCAGTCCAACAACCAACATTAAAACCAAACAACCAACATTCAGTCCAACAACCAACATTAAAACCAAAAACCAATATTCAGTCCAACAACCAATGTGCAGTCCAACAACCAACATTCAGTCCAACAACCAACATTCAGTCCAACAACCAAAATTTCAACCAACAACCAATATTCAGTCTAACAACCAACACTCCAACCAACAACCAACATTCTAGTCTAGATTGTTATATACAGCGAAAGTGTTATGTCTTCTCATCAAATCAATGGAGTTCTACTGAAACAAAGAAAATAAAAGTAGAACGGAGAAGAAAGAACCATCTGTCGACGTGGGAGATCGCGCAACATAATCTTAATCCACCCTGAGCACGATGAATGTGTCCATCATTCACACCACAGGTAGAGAAGCTCTGTGCACGTGACCAACATTGGAAATTATATCAAGTCATCGATTTCTTATTTATAAGTGTTCTACAATGGTGTATATCGTATACTATATCAGTTACATGCTGGCACGCATAACAATTTGTTTCTTTACTTTTTTTTAACAAAAACATAGACTCAGTCTGTTTTCGCGCGTGTGTGTGTGTATGTGCGTGCGTGCATGCGTGGGTGTTTGTCTCTGCATGTGAGGTCAAGTCAAGATGCGCAGAAATAATATTTGTGGGAAAAAAGTACATATTGATTAGTCACTATTTTAATAATAGAACATCATCAACATCAAGTAGACCATCCAGAAACAAGTAAATGGGCAGATAAGCCAGAGTACAAGTAATAAATGGACAGACCAGTCAAAGTACAAGTAAATGGACCGACCAGTCAGAGTACAAGTAAATGGACCGACCAGCCAGAGTACAAGTAAATGGACAGACCAGTCAGAGTACAAAAAATGGACAGACCAGCCAGAGTACAAGTAAATGGACAGACCAGCCAGAGTACAAGTAAATGGGCAGACCAGCCAGAGTACAAGTAAATGGACAGACCAGCCAGAGTACAAGTAAATGGACAGACCAGCCAGAGTACAAGTAAATGGACAGACCAGCCAGAGTACAAGTAAATGGACAGACCAGCCAGAGTACAAGTAAATGGACAGACCAGCCAGAGTACAAGTAAATGGACAGACCAGTCAGAGTACAAGTAAATGGACAGACCAGCCAGAGTACAAGTAATGGACAGACCAGCAGAGTACAAGTAAATGGACAGACCAGCCAGAGTACAAGTAAATGGACAGACCAGTCAGAGTACAAGTAAATGACAGACCAGTCAGAGTACAAGTAAATGGACAGACCAGCCAGAGTACAAGTAAATGGACAGACCAGCCAGAGTACAAGTAAATGGACAGACCAGTCAGAGTACAAGTAAATGGACAGACCAGTCAGAGTACAAGTAAATGGACAGACAGTCAGAGTACAAGTAAATGGACAGACCAGTCAGAGTACAAGTAAATGGACAGACCAGCCAGAGTACAAGTAAATGGACAGACCAGTCAGAGTACAAGTAAATGGACAGACCAGCCAGAGTACAAGTAAATGGACAGACCAGTCAGAGTACAAGTAAATGGACAGACCAGTCAGAGTACAAGTAAATGGACAGACCAGCCAGAGTACAAGTAAATGGACAGACCAGTCAGAGTACAAGTAAATGGACAGACCAGTCAGAGTACAAGTAAATGGACAGACCAGCGAAGGTACAAGTAAATGCGACAGACCAGTCAGAGTACAAGTAAATGGGCAGACCAGCCAGAGTACAAGTAAATGGACAGACCAGCCAGAGTACAAGTAAATGGGCAAAACCAGCCAGAGTACAAGTAAATGGGCAGACCAGCCAGAGTACAAGTAAATGGACAGACCAGTCAGAGTACAAGTAAATGGACAGACCAGGGAAGGTACAAGTAAATGGGCAGACCAGTCAGAGTACAAGTAAATGGACAGACCAGCCAGAGTACAAGTAAATGGACAAACCAGTCAGAGTACAAGTAAATGGACAGACCAGTCAGAGTACAAGTAAATGGACAGACCAGCCAGAGTACAAGTAAATGGACAGACCAGTCAGAGTACAAGTAAATGGACAGACCAGTCAGAGTACAAGTAAATGGACAGACCAGCCAGAGTACAAGTAAATGGACAGACCAGTCAGAGTACAAGTAAATGGACAGACCAGCCAGAGTACAAGTAAATGGACAAACAGTCAGAGTACAAGTAAATGGACAGACCAGTCAGAGTACAAGTAAATGGACAAACCAGCGAAGGTACAAGTAAATGGCAGACCAGTCAGAGTACAAGTAAATGGACAGACCAGCGAAGTACAAGTAAATGCGCAGACCAGTCAGAGTACAAGTAAATGGGCAGACCAGCCAGAGTACAAGTAAATGGACAGACCAGTCAGAGTACAAGTAAATGGACAGACCAGCCAGAGTACAAGTAAATGGACAGACCAGCCAGAGTACAAGTAATTGGACAGACCAGTCAGAGTACAAGTAAATGGACAAACCAGTCAGAGTACAAGTAAATGGACAGACCAGTCAGAGTACAGGTAAATGGACAAACCAGCGAAGGTACAAGTAAATGCGCAGACCAGTCAGAGTACAAGTAAATGGACAAACCAGCGAAGGTACAAGTAAATGCGCAGACCAGCCAGAGTACAAGTAAATGGGACAGACCAGCCAGAGTACAAGTAAATGGACAGACCAGCCACAGTACAAGTAAATGGGCAGACCAGCCAGAGTACAAGTAAATGGACAGACCAGCCAGAGTACAAGTAAATGGACAGACAGTCAGAGTACAAGTAAATGGACAGACCAGCGCGAAGGTACAAGTAAATGGGCAGAACCGTCAGAGTTTAAGTAAATGGACAGACCAGCCAGAGTACAAGGAAATGGACAGACCACAGAGTACAAGTAAATGGGCAGACAAGCCAGAGTATAAGTAAATGGCAGACCGGCCAGAGTACAAGTAAATGGCAGACCAGCCAGAGTACAAGTAAATGGACCGACCAGCCAGAGTACAAGTAAATGGCAGACCAGCAGAGTACAAGTAAATGGACACACCAGCCAGAGTACAAGTAAATGAACAGACCAGCCAGAGTACAAGTAAATGGTCCAGACCAGCCAGAGTACAAGTAAATGGGCAGACAGGAGTAATGGACAGACCAGTCAGAGTACAAGTAAATGGACAGACCAGCCAGAGTACAAGTAAATGGCAGACCAGCCAGAGTACAAGTAAATGGACAAACCAGCAAGGTACAAGTAAATGGACAGACCAGCCAGAGTACAAGTAAATGGACAGACCAGCCAGAGTACAAGTAAATGGACAGACCAGCCTGAGTACAAGTAAATGGACAGACCAGCCAGAGTACAAGTAAATGGACAGACCAGTCAGAGTACAAGTAAATGGACAGACCAGTCAGAGTACAAGTAAATGGACAGACCAGCCAGAGTACAAGTAAATGGACAGACCAGTCAGAGTACAAGTAAATGGACAGACCAGCCAGAGTACAAGTAAATGGACAGACCAGTCAGAGTACAAGTAAATGGACAGACCAGCCAGAGTACAAGTAAATGGACAGACCAGTCAGAGTACAAGTAAATGGACAGACCAGTCAAAGTACAAGTAAATGGACAGACCAGCCAGAGTACAAGTAAATGGACAGACCAGTCAGAGTACAAGTAAATGGACAGACCAGTCAGAGTACAAGTAAATGACAGACCAGCGAAGGTACAAGTAAATGCGCAGACCAGTCAGAGTACAAGTAAATGGGCAGACCAGCCAGAGTACAAGTAAATGGACAGACCAGCCACAGTACAAGTAAATGGGCAAACCAGCCAGAGTACAAGTAAATGGGCAGACCAGCAGAGTACAAGTAACTGGACAGACTAGTCAGAGTACAAGTAAATGGACAGACCAGCGAAGGTACAAGTAAATGGGCAGACCAGTCAGAGTACAAGTAAATGGAAGACCAGCCAGAGCAAGTAATGACAAACCAGTCAGAGTACAAGTAAATGGACAGACCAGTCAGAGTACAAGTAATGGAACAGACCAGCCAGAGTACAAGTAAATGGACAGACCAGTCAGAGTACAAGTAAATGGACCAGACCAGTCAGAGTACAAGTAAATGGACAGACCAGCCAGAGTACAAGTAAATGGACAGACAAGCCAGAGTACAAGTAAATGGACACACCAGCCAGAGTACAAGTAAATGGTCCGACCAGTCAGAGTACAAGTAAATGAACAGACCAGCAGAGTACAAGTAAATGGTCCGACCAGCCAGAGTACAGTAAATGGACAGACCAGTCAGAGTACAAGTAAATGGACAGACCAGCCAGAGTACAAGTAAATGGGCAGACCAGCCAGAGTACAAGTAAATGGACTAACAGCCAGGGTACAAGTAATGGGACAGGACCAGCCAGAGTACAAGTAAATGGGACAGACCAGTCAGAGTACAAGTAAATGGACAGACCAGCCAGAGTAAAGTAAATGGACAGACCAGTCAGGTACAAGTAAATGGACAGACCAGCCAGAGTACAAGTAAATGGACAGACCAGCCAGGGTACAGTAAATGGAAAGACTCGCCAGGGACAAGTAAATGGACAGACCAGCCAGAGTACAAAGTAATGGACAGAACAGCCAGGGTACACGTAATGGAAAGACTAGCCAGGGTACAAGTAAAGGGACAGACCAGCCAGAGTACTAAGTAAATGGAAGACCAGCCAAGGTACAAGTAAATGGTCAGACCAGCCAGAATACATGTAAATGGGCAGACCAGCCAGAGTACAAGTAAAATGGGCAGACCAGCCAGACTACATGTAAATGGGCAGACCAGCCAGAGTACAAGTAATGAATGGACAGATAAAAAAAAAGAAACCTCTGGAGCAGGGTGGTTTCCCGAGAATGAGTTTAGTCATCAACATTATTTCTTGTTTACATAAATGACATCACAGAGAGTATCCCAAACAGAGTTTGTAATCCATATTTGCAGAAGCCGACCCTGAAGAAAACATTAGGACAGCTAGTATCCGAATAATACAGGTTCTGTCCTCATTGGGAAAGTGGGCACTCGACTAGCTGTTAAAATAAATGAAGAAAAACAAGACACATACAGTATTCTGTCTCTCAAATAACCTCAGTCTCCAAACTAAAACTAAATGATAAAGATCTACATCTGGGAAAACCCTGAATAACTGGACATAAAATTTGGCCGTGTGGTGACGTGGAAAACTTAGACAGAAGGAAATAGGCAAGAACAGACAAAGAATGGCAATCATGACAAATTATATGTCTCTGCTTGGGGAGCGGGTGAGAGTGTGCTAAAGAAGCTTACATATGACGAGTGAGATCAGTCAGGGTTAATATTGCAGCATGGGCCACAGCAAGAAAGTCACATTTTGTGAAGATCAACAAACACTAAAAACCAAGCAATGAGAATAACCGGTGGTATGAGGTCGAAACCCATTACAGAATAGCACCAGATGATAAATGGCTTCTGAAAAAAGTAGACTATAGCGGAAACAATTGTGGGATCAGTATACGCTCTTTGATGACAGCTGAACCAACTAATAACAAAGTACACACAAACACTCACAGGGACAGCATTTTTTCTAAACTAATAGAGAGCATTCCCGACGTTGTGTATAAAAACAGATAGAATAGAGAACAGGGAAGAGGAATAGAAATACTACGCAGAGAAAAGTATTAGCCAAGCCAAACTTCTGAGTGCCTTCGTAGATGGTTTTGGCAACCAATGCAGAAGCAAAGGAGGAGCAGCAATTCTCATATTCGTAAAAAATAGACAGAAGCTCGGACACTGCAACTGAAACTCTCTTGAAGGAAAGATAAAGAAGAAATCAGTGTATCCCTCACAGACGCTATATCGGTATATACACCACTGCAGAGTCATGGAGACGAAGACCACAGTGATCTTAGAGAACAGCTCTACAAGTTCTTCCAGAGATGCAGAACTGTGATTCAATGGATTCCACCTCACTGCAATATTCATGGAAACGATAAACAGACAGGTTGGCAACGGAAGGTGACAAACTACAGCCAGATACAAGTAAAAACGTGTGAGGAATCAAACCGGTTTGTCAGAAAACAAATAACACAGAAGACCAGCGCTACTAGAAAAATAATGCCTATTGTCAACTCAACAGAAAAAGAACAAGTAACTATTTGTACACTTCGATGAGGCCGCAGCAGATTGAAGTAGAGCACCCTCTCAGCACTTTGAAGATGGAAACCTAATGAATGTGACTATGACACTGAGATCTGCTACAATGATGCCAAACACGGACAGAGAGGGACTCTTGTCATCATCACATGTACCAGGCACGCTATATGGAGACCAACCTGGAGTTGATGAACACTTTCTTCGAACTTATTCACATTTAGCAGTGTACGCACATGGAGACAGAAGATGTAATGAGATTTGTTTCAGTTGGAATCACAAGTCAAGTAATAACAAAACAGAAATAACGAAACAGAAATAACAAAACAGAAATAACAAAACAGAAATAACAAAACAGAAAATATCATAACAGAAATATCATAACAGAAATATCAAAACAGAAATAACAAAACAGAAATAACAAAACAGAAATATCATAACAGAAATATCAAAACAGAAATAACAAAACAGAAATAACAAAACAGAAATAACAAACATAAATAACAAAACAGAAATAACAAACAGAAATAACAAAACAGAAATATCATAACAGAAATATCAAAACAGAAATAACAAAACAGAAATATCAAAACAGAAATATCATAACAGAAATATCATAACAGAAATATCAAAAACAGAAATAACAAAACAGAAATATCATAACAGAAATATCAAAACAGAAAATATCATAACAGAAAATATCATAACAGAAATAACAAAATAGAAATATCATAACAGAAATATCATAACAGAAAATATCATAACAGAAATATCATAACAGAAATAACAAAACAGAAATATCTAACAGAAATAACAAAACAGAAATATCATAACAGAAATATCAAAACAGAAATATCATAACAGAAATAACAAAACAGAAATATCATAACAGAAATAACAAAACAGAAATATCATAACAGAAATAACATAACAGAAATAACAAAACAGAAATATCAAAAACAGAAATATCATAACAGAAATAACAAAAACAGAAATATCATAACAGAAATAACAAAACAGAAATATCATAAAAGAAATAACATAACAGAAATAACAAAACAGAAATATCATAACAGAAATATCAAAACAGAAATATCATAACAGAAATAACAAAACAGAAATATCATAACAGAAAAACAAAAACAGAAATATCATAACAGAAATAACAAAACAGAAATATCATAACAGAAATAACAAAACAGAAATATCATAACAGAAATAACAAAACAGAAATATCATAACAGAAATAACAAAACAGAAATATCATAACAGAAATAACAAAACAGAAATATCATAACAGAAATATCAAAACAGAAATATCAAAAGAAACCAACACCAGGAAACAACTCTTGAGGACAATATGATTGAACTGAGAGATAATTGCATTTGAAAACAAATAAAAGAATCTGACATGAATTTTCTTAAAGTAACAACATCAGATGAACAAGAAAGGAAGCAGTTAAAATCCAGATTTTTGTTTACCGCAGATGATGAAGTATGTGAGAGAGTAAAAGAGAACCAAGAGAGAGTGAACAAATAGTAGTATGGTAGACTGAAGTAGTGACATCAGCAGTTCAAGAGGAAAAAAATACCCATTAAGAGAATTAAGAAGCAACATAACAGCAGCAGTAAAGAATAAGCCAGACGATACCTCTAGAGCGTAGGTAAGGACGTAGAAATAAATACTGGAGAACCAGTAATAAGTGGCTAGAGGGTAGTAGAAGCTTCAAGTATTATCTAGCCCGCGAGGAAGAGAACAGTATGATACACACCCCCCCCCCCCCCCAAAAAAAAAAAAAAAAAAAAAATCCCTTATAGAAACACTATAAATGATGAAACTGAAGAAAAGATAGGTAAGCTCGAGTTAGTCATAGAAAAAAAAAAGTTCATCAATGAATCTCGATACCAGCAGAAATACTTGAATGTGAAGGAAACACTCACAGCCAAACAAACAAGACATGAAATCTGCAATAAATCCTCAAGACCAATGAACAGAGTGACTGGCCCTGATCGCAACAGAACTTCCGGGAGTCGTGGCTGCCGAGTTGGACTATACAGCACGAATAGAAATAGAAGCACCAAAAGGCTTATTTTACTACCTCACGATTGGAAGAACATCATGGCCGTATGGAAGAAAATTGCAGGGACCTGATTGTAGGCTGTACAATTGCATGTCTCTGCTAATTAATGCTGGCAAAATACTGGAGAATAGATTCATAATTGAACCCTAGCTAAAGGAGGAATAAATGGGAAATTAGGAGAAATCGAATTGTGCAGATGCCATTTTTTGCAATAAGGCAAGAGAGAAGAACATAATCAAGAACTACTTAAAGCATTTGTCGACTTGGAAATGCCATCCATATAGACGGCAGCTGTAGAAAAAGTTAACGACGATATGGAGTCAAAGCTCACATAATGAGTCTAAGCAAAATCCTACATCACAACAGCTAAGCTAAAGTAAGAAGCAAAGAAACGAATGAAAGGCATTTGCCATTGAGATGAGCGTTAGACATGTGTGCATTACCTCTGTTATTCAGAGGTAGATAGAACACGTGTGTACACAGACAAACCCCTAGAGAATCTACAGCACTAAGTGAACTCCTCTTGAAATACGATCATACTATGATTACACAACTCCCGAAATGAGTGAAAATGGCACCTGCATGAATGGAATGGCATCTGCAAGAAGCGTTATATGAAGATTAACACAGAAAAGACAGAGGTCAAGACCATATGCAGAAGAGATAAAATGCCACATATTATTATTGAGGGGAAAATGTTTTAAACAAGAAAGGCTGTTCCTTTTAGACGACGTACATCAACGTAAGGGAAAATCATATCTGTAGTTGAGAGGAAAGAAAATGATTTAACAACTAACAGCCAAACATTTGAAAGAAAATTTAAAAAATTATGTAAAGATGGGTGCAGAAAGAGACAATTTAATAGAAATCTATGCTTCTGCAAAAGCTGTGCTTTCAGTGACGAATATGGACGTTAACAGCAAAGGAAACAAGAAAGATCATAACTATTGACAGAGACGTCTTCGAAGGTCGCTCAAGGTGGCAATAAAATACAATTAGAAATTTGGAAAAAGAGCGGAAGCAAAACTATTCGTTTTTGCTTTGCATTAAAAAAGAAAATTAAATAGTTTGGGCACACGGTTTACCGGTAAACAGCAACAAACATGATTACCTAGATGCAGAAACAACAGAGGTGGAGCAAGACCTTCAAAGAGATGGACAAGTGAAATCCATGTTGCTACACAAAGCTCCGTACGTGAGGCGAGCCAAAGAACACTGACAGATCACTCAATTTTCCATCGAAACTGAAAGAGACAACAACAGACTCATACAAGTCTAATGAGACAACAACATTGAACAATCAACTCGGCTCATTGCTACAAGCCTTCAGTTTCTTTTATTTTAAGAAAAAAAAAAAACACGCTAATCTCTCAAACGCAATATAAAGCCGGTGTGTGTGTAATGTGTAAGTAACAAGATTGACTAATGTTGTCCAAGGCTTGGTGCAAATACAGTCTACTTGACAAAATGAGACATTTAAAACTGGAATGTTGACTCGACACCTCTGGTGCCGTACGTCCTCTCGTGATGTTGATGCTTCATTCATGCTGCCGCAGCGAACTCAGCACAATGCACTCTCGGTTAGTATCGCACTAAAAACAGCCATCTTGAGCAGCGCTCGCAGGTACATTGGCTCATTCTTGCTGATGTTTGAAAGTCCTCTTTGAGTGCATTCAGCAGCCTTGGCGCCAGACATTCTATAGATCTTTTGAAGACCTTGGTTTGCCAGCGTTAAATTGTTTGCAGGGACCTTCATAAAAGTGAATATCAACAGTTACCGACGACGAGAAGGTAGTCAAAACGTGACAGATTTCTTTCACCGTCCCTTATGTGGTGGGGTGGGCTTGAAGATAAAACATGTTTATACCGGCCCAAAGCTGACAGCAAACGACGTTATTAGTTCCCAGCACAGTAGCGTTGGCTATAAATCTGGCTAAACATCAGGTGCGAATTGCCCGACAACTGCTTCACTTATTTTTGTTTGCAGTGAAACTTTGCTTGCATTAGAAATGGGTTATTGTGTGTACTTTTTGTCAAAATCATAATTCCGCTGGGAGTGAGGCAGTCAGGCGTTAAAGTAATGTCTCGTATCTTGTAAGCTCATTGCAACGAACTGCGTAGTAATGCCATCATAATGATAGAAATTAAATAGTGAGACTAACATCATCACATAATGATAGCAATTAAACAGTGAGACTAACATCATCACATATGATAGCAATATAACAATTAAACAGTGAGACTAACATCATCACATAATGATAGCAATAAAACAGTGATACTAACATCATCACATAATGATAGCAATAAAACAGTGAGACTAACATCATCACATAATGATAGCAATAAAACAGTGAGACTAACATCATCACATAATGATAGCAATAAAACAGTGATACTAACATCATCACATAATGATAGCAATAAAACAGTGAGACTAACATCATCACATAATGATAGCAATAAAACAGTGAGACTAACATCATCACATAATGATAGCAATAAAAACAGTGAGACTAACATCACATAATGATAGCAATAAAACAGTGAGACTAACATCACATAATGATAGCAATAAAACAGTGAGACTAACATCATTACATAATGATAGCAATAAAATAGTGAGACTAACAACATCACATAATGATAGCAATAAACAGTGAGGACTAACATCACATAATGATAGCAATAAAATAGTGAGACTATCAACATCACATAATGATAGCAATAAAACAGTGAGACTATCAACATCACATATGATAGCAATAAAACAGTGAGACTAACATCATCACATAAGATAGCAATAAAATAGTGAGACTAACATCATCACATAATGATAGCAATAAAACAGTGAGACTAACATCATCACATAATGATAGCAATAAAATAGTGAGACTATCAACATCACATAATGATAGCAATAAAACAGTGAGACTAACATCACATAATGATAGCAATAAAACAGTGAGACTAACATCACATAATGATAGCAATAAAACAGTGAGACTAACATCACATAATGATAGCATAAAACAGTGAGACTAACATCACATAATGATAGCAATAAAACAGTGAGACTAACATCATCACATAATGATAGCAATAAAACAGTGAGACTAACATCACATAATGATAGCAATTAAACAGTGAGACTAACATCACATAATGATAGCAAATAAAACAGTGAGACTAACATCACATAATGATAGCAATAAAACAGTGAGACTAACATCACATAATGATAGCAAAAACAGTGAGACTAACATCACATAATGATAGCAATAAAACAGTGAGACTAACATCACATAATGATAGCAATAAAACAGTGAGACTAACATCACATAATGATAGCAATAAAAACAGTGAGACTAACATCACATAATGATAGCAATAAAACAGTGAGACTAACATCACATAATGATAGCAATTAAACAGTGAGACTAACATCATCACATAATGATAGCAATAAAATAGTGAGACTAACATCATCACATAATGATAGCAATAAAACAGTGAGACTAACATCATCACATAATGATAGCAATAAAACAGTGAGACTAACATCATCACATAATGATAGCAATAAAACAGTGAGACTAACATCACATAATGATAGCAATAAAACAGTGAGACTAACATCATCACATAATGATAGCAATAAAACAGTGAGACTAACATCATCACATAATGATAGCAATAAAACAGTGAGACTAACATCACATAATGATAGCAATAAAACAGTGAGACTAACATCATCACATAATGATAGCAATAAAACAGTGAGACTAAATCACATAATGATAGCAATAAAACAGGTGAGACTAACATCATCACATAATGATAGCAATAAAACAGTGAGACTAACATCACATAATGATAGCAATAAAACAGTGAGACTAACATCACATAATGATAGCAATAAAACAGTGAGACTAACATCATCACATAATGATAGCAATAAAACAGTGAGACTATCAACATCACATAATGATAGCAATAAAACAGTGAGACTAACATCATCACATAATGATAGCAATAAAATAGTGAGACTAACATCATCACATAATGATAGCAATAAAATAGTGAGACTAACATCATCACATAATGATAGCAATAAAACAGTGAGACTATCAACATCACATAATGATAGCAATAAAACAGTGAGACTAACATCACATAATGATAGCAATAAAACAGTGAGACTAACATCACATAATGATAGCAATAAAATAGTGAGACTAACATCATCACATAATGATAGCAATAAAATAGTGAGACTATCAACATCACATAATGATAGCAATAAAACAGTGAGACTAACATCACATAATGATAGCAATAAAACAGTGGACTAACATCACATAATGATAGCAATAAAACAGTGAGACTAAATCACATAATGATAGCAATAAAACAGTGAGACTAACATCACATAATGATAGCAATAAAACAGTGAGACTAACATCACATAATGATAGCAATAAAACAGTGAGACTAACATCACATAATGATAGCAATAAAACAGTGAGACTAACATCATCACATAATGATAGCAATAAAACAGTGAGACTAACATCACATAATGATAGCAATAAAACAGTGAGACTATCAACATCACATAATGATAGCAATAAAACAGTGAGACTAACATCATCACATATGATAGCAATAAAACAGTGAGACTAACATCATTACATAATGATAGCAATAAAACAGTGAGACTATCAACTCACATAATGATAGCAATAAAACAGTGAGACTAACATCATCACATAATGATATAACCAGGTAACATCTGCACCGTACTCCCACACGAGCGTGTAAACGTCATCTACATGTGTTTGAGTCTAATGTCGAGAAAAGTTGTCAAGTGAGTTTGTCTTGAAGTCGGGTATCGTGCTAACTACCGAACTTATAGTAAGCAATGATCTGAACTGGAAATACTGCTCATACTTTGAAAATGGCAGTGTCGAGTGTCTGAATTAACTATGGTACCTACTAACAGACAGCTTAAGAGAATGGCTTGGCAGAAAATCAACAACAGAAATGATAAATAACTGTCGAGATCGAAAGTTGTGGAGAGACATGATCGCCTACGCCAGCAGGCTCGGCACTTGATGATGATGATGATCTAGCAACAGCTCAAGTAAAATATTCATTCTGCTTCGTTCCTGATCAAGGAAATAAAAGTGTTGAAACTGGATTCCAAGACTGCGGCAGTTTTTGATTGTCTGTTCACGCCAATAAATCAATGAACCGCTCAGTGGTAACAGCAGCACTGGGAATTAAAGCAATGAATTTGTGTCGAAAACTGCGATGGCAGACGTCTACATATCAACTATCAACATGAAACGTGTTGTACTCATCCACAACCAACTATAGAATCACTAAGGCCCGCGGACAGAAAATAAAAAACAGGAAACCCTCCAACTATTGTGACGTATGCAGTTATTGGAGCTATTGACTGCTGACGTCACTCTACCCACAACCACCCTGCTCGCAAATTTGAAAAACGTCACGCTAGTTTGAGTTTTTCCATGAAATTCCTCTTCGAAGGCCTAAGTCAATCTATAGTTGGCTGTGGCTCATCAATTCCCAACCATTTAGAGTTTTACTTTGATGTGCATTTTTCTATTAAATAGTCGGCTTCAACCTTGCGTGCCCGTTGTATCAACGATTAAATGGACGGAAACATCAGTAAGTAATACAACCTTGCGTGCCCGTTGATCAACGATTTTATGGACGGAAACATCAGTAAGTAATACAATAAGTCAGTGGTTCTTACATCTTTTCTTTACCACATACCTCCGTTTCATTTACAGCACGCTCGGCAGGCAGAATGGTCAAAGAAGATAGTGTGCATACGTCATGACCACGAGTAGCATGACAATGGAGGTGATGGCAGTGACCAAGGCATTCATCTGGTTAGAGTCACAAGACTACACCCACGCATGTATACTGAGTGATTCGATGAGCAAGATAAAAAAAGTGGAGGCAGGCTCTGTAAGCATGCAATGGGTAGAGTCATTGCAGAAGTCAAAAATACGTAAGGTCACATTTGTCTATGTCCCTGGACATGCGGGTGTACGAGGAAATGAAAGAGCGGACAGGTTGGCTAGCTGCGCTGTCGTTGAGGACGGGCAACCAATGGATAGGGCGGACATCATCAATGCCCTCCCAGATGTGGGAAGAGCACAGGACTTCGACAAACACAAATCCACGTCACTTCTTCGGATGATAGAAATGGGAGTTAAGATGGACACAGCCAGAAATGAGAAATGTAGTGGCCGTGTAAGAAGACTTATCGACCAACATAGAACTGGAGTCGTCAGTCGCTGGACACTGTGTGACTTGTTGAAGAGGGGATCTGAACACCTATGTACATGTTCAGAGTGCAATGATGAAGACCCGCAACTCAATACCTCCGTTTCATATCATCTGTTCCGTGTACTCAATTCAAAATCTAAAGCACTAAAGTGCAAAATATATTTGTTTCAAGATTTCTTGAAGTGTTTTCACATTTGGACATACGAGAGAAAAAAAAAAGTAATTTTACACACTCCTACTATAATTGTAGCTGACATCATTTCCTTTAAATTAAAATAGTAATAACAAAAGTAAGTGTTTCAATTCTATCTGAAGAAATTGAATACACTTCAATTATTGATACGACGTACCTGTGTAAAACGTCACATGAAATGCAAACCTAAAAACTGGATGAGTATAATGTGTAAAAAAAATTGTACCTCATTAATCACAAAATGGGTGGAATCATTTGTACAAAATTGTACCTCATTAATCACACAATGGGTGGAAGAATAAGGAGCGGTGTATGCTTCCATAATTAACGAAGACGGCTCTTCCTCACACGGTGCTTCCTCACACGGCGCTTCCTCACACGGCGCTTCCTCACACGGCGCTTCCTCACACGGCGCTTCCTCACACGGCGCTTCCTCACACGCCTTGTAATATCAGATTTGATTGCTGAAACTTCTAATGTGAGTTCTCATATCACGTTTCTTAATTAAACGATTTTTACAAATGTTCCCAATGTCGAGAAGTCAGTTATTTGTCCCCTTCAGACATCTCTGTCTCAGTGAAGTCAAGATTGGTTGTGAGCTAGACAAATATTTCCTAGTTCTATTCAATAGGCGACGATGTCACAATCCAAATTGTATTAACTTTTCTCCGATCATGATTTCAACTTTAAATCTGTATATTTGTCTCTGGAAGATTTCAACTTTAAATCTGTAATATTTGTCTCTGGAAGATTTCAACTTTAAATCTGTAATATTTGTCTCTGGAAGATTTCAACTTTAAATCTGTAATATTTGTCTCTGGAAGATTTCAACTTTAAATCTGTAATATTTGTCTCTGGAAGATTTCAACAGAGTGTTTTTAAATAGGTAAAGATACATGACAAATATGCCAGTTTGGCTAAGTAGGAAATATGTATCAAACGTTCAGTCAGCTGAAGTTGTTTCTGAATGATGAATAATTTTATCTGGATTCTCAGTTCCCATGAAGGAGACAAGTTGACCTCGTGACAGCCAACAGACGCCACAGTTTGCCGGGGTAATACTATAAGATATTATAGCATGCCACACACCATGGCAGCTGCTTCCCTTGTTGGACTGTACTACACCATGGCAGCTGCTTCCCTTGTTGGGCTGTACATACACCATGGCAGCTGCTTCCCTTGTTGGGCTGTACATACACCATGGCAGCTGCTTCCTTGTTGGGCTGTACATACACCATGGCAGCTGCTTCCCTTGTTGGACTGTACATACACCATGGCAGTTGCTCCCTTGTTGGACTGTACATACACCATGGCAGCTGCTTCCCTTGTTGGACTGTACATACACCATGGCAGCTGCCTCCCTTGTTGGACTGTACATACACCATGGCAGCTGCTTCCCTTGTTGGGCTGTACATACACCATGGCAGCTGCTTCCCTTGTTGGACTGTACATACACCATGGCAGCTGCCTCCCTTGTTGGACTGTACATACACCATGGCAGCTGCTTCCCTTGTTGGGCTGTACATACACCATGGCAGCTGCTTCCCTTGTTGGACTGTACATACACCATGGCAGCTGCCTCCCTTGTTGGCTGTACATACACCATGGCAGCTGCTTCCCTTGTTGGGCTGTACATACACCATGGCAGCTGTTCCCTTGTTGGACTGTACATACACCATGGCAGCTGCCTCCTTGTTGGACTGTACATACACCATGGCAGCTGCTTCCTTGTTGGACTGTACATACACCATGTCAGCTGCTTCCTTTGTTGGACTGTACATACACCATGGCAGCTGCTTCCCTTGTTGGGCTGTACATACACCATGGCAGCTGCTTCCCTTGTTGGCTGTACATACACCATGGCAGCTGCTTCCCTTGTTGGACTGTACATACACCATGGCAGCTGCTTCCCTTGTTGGACTGTACATACACCATGGCAGCTGCTTCCCTTGTTGGGCTGTACATACACCATGGCAGCTGCTTCCCTTGTTGGACTGTACATACACCATGGCAGCTGCTTCCCTTGTTGGACTGTACATACAGCATGGCAGCTGCTTCCTTGTTGGGCTGTACATACACCATGGCAGCTGCTTCCCTTGTTGGACTGTACATACACCATGGCAGCTGCTTCCCTTGTTGGACTGTACATACACCATGGCAGCTGCTTCCCTTGTTGGGCTGTACATACACCATGGCAGCTGCTTCCCTTGTTGGACTGTACATACACCATGGCAGCTGCTTCTCTTGTTGGACTGTACATACACCATGGCAGCTGCTTCCCTTATTGGGCTGTACATACACCATGGCAGCTGCTTCCCTTGTTGGGCTGTACATACACCATGGCAGCTGCTTCCCTTGTTGGGCTGTACATACACCATGGCAGCTGCTTCCCTTGTTGGACTGTACATACACCATGGCAGCTGCTTCTCTTGTTGGACTGTACACACACAATGGCAGCTGCTTCCCTTGTTGGGCTGTACACACACCATGGCAGCTGCTTCCCTTGTTGGGCTGTACACACACCATGGCAGCTGCTTCTCTGTTGGACTGTACACACACCATGGCAGCTGCTTCTCTTGTTGGACTGTACACACACCATGGCAGCTGCTTCTCTTGTTGGACTGTACACACACCATGGCAGCTGCTTCTCTTGTTGGACTGTACACACACCATGGCAGCTGCTTCTCTTATTGGACTGTACACACACCATGGCAGCTGCTTCTCTTGTTGGACTGTACACACACCATGGCAGCTGCTTCTCTTGTTGGACTGTACACACACCATGGCAGCTGCTTCTCTTGTTGGACTGTACACACACCATGGCAGCTGCTTCTCTTGTTGGACTGTACACACACCATGGCAGCTGCTTCTCTTGTTGGACTGTACACACACCATGGCAGCTGCTTCTCTTGTTGGACTGTACGCACACCATGGCAGCTGCTTCTCTTGTTGGACTGTACACACACCATGGTAGTTGCTTCTTGTTGGACTGTACACACACCATGGCAGCTGCTTCTCTTGTTGGACTGTACACACACCATGGCAGCTGCTTCTCTTGTTGGACTGTACACACACCATGGCAGCTGCTTCTCTTGTTGGACTGTACACACACCATGGCAGCTGCTTCTCTTGTTGGACTGTACACACACCATGGCAGCTGCTTCTCTTGTTGGACTGTACACACACCATGGCAGCTGCTTCTCTTGTTGGACTGTACACACACCATGGCAGCTGCTTCTCTTGTTGGGCTGTACACACACCATGGCAGCTGCTTCCCTTGTTGGGCTGTACACACACCATGGCAGCTGCTTCTCTTGTTGGGCTGTACACACACCATGGCAGCTGCTTCTCTTGTTGGACTGTACACACACCATGGCAGCTGCTTCTCTTGTTGGACTGTGCACACACCATGGCAGCTGCTTCTCTTGTTGGACTGTACACACACCATGGCAGCTGCTTCTCTTGTTGGACTGTACACACACCATGGCAGCTGCTTCCCTTGTTGGGCTGTACACACACCATGGCAGCTGCTTCCCTTGTGGGCTGTACACACACCATGGCAGCTGCTTCTCTTGTTGGGCTGTACACACACCATGGCAGCTGCTTCCCTTGTTGGGCTGTACACACACAACAACTTTATTGTAACTGATGAACTTTTACGGTGACGAAGGATCTCACTTCAACAGGATGATCGTCATCAAATCAATCGTTCTTTACATATCACATTCAGCCAACGATCGTCATCAAATCAATCGTTCTTTTACATATCACATTCAGCCAACAATCGTTTCTCAAACTGAAGCAAAATGTATCATCATCAACACCATTAAGTATTATGCCTGCTGGTGTAGGTGATAATGTCTCTCCAAAACTTTCGATCTCGACAGTTATTTATCATTTCTGTTGCTGACCTTCTGCCAAGCCATTCTCTTAAGCTGTCTGGTATCTTTTCTCTTTGCTTCCCTCTATCTCTTCGTCCCTCGATTTTTCCAGTTGTTACAATATATTCCAGCTGTCCCCTTCTCATTACGTGGCCAAAAAAATGATGATTGTTTCTTCCCAATATTGGATAATAGCTCACTTTTTGCTTTGGCCTCTTTCAGGACATTTCCATTATTCTTCTTAGCTGTCCGGCAAAACGTGTACTAAAGTGATAATATTGAAGTAACTTGACCGGACAATCATGACATCATTTTATCAACACAAATTAAGGAAGAAACTCGACAAAACTTTCCGGAAGCTTCCACTCAAACTGAAACTCACGCTCGTGCATTTTTATTCATCATCATCAAGTACCGTGCCTGCTGGCGTAGGTGATCATGTCTCTCTACAACTTTCGATCTGGACAGTAATTTATCATTTCTCTTGTTGACCTTCTGCCAAACATTTTGATTATATCGCAAGAAATGTCACATGTTTTTTCTTAGTCACAGGATCGCTTTCCGATACATATTTTGATATCAAACAGTTCAATTAATGACTGATTTTATTTGTTCTTTTGTTCAGACGGTGGGTCAGAGAATTGAAGTTTTACTTCAAAAAGAGAAATATAAATTGTGTTCTATGTTTCCTTTTCTTTCGTGTACCAGACTTTAAGAAGCGCTGAAATAAGTGATTCTTTTTTTTTATTTGCTCTGAATTTGGCCTACACTCTGACTGGTAAAACGGGAGTGTAGCATATTCACAAAGCATAGTTTCTGTTGACAAGAGTGTAGCATATCAACTTGTATATACTCTGTTTACAGGAGTGTCAGAATATGTACATGTTAAAGGTACTTTACCTTTAACATGTATATATATATTCTGTTGACAAGAGTGTAGCATATCAACATGTATATATTCTGTTGACAAGAGTGTAGCATATCAACTTGTATATATTCTGTTGACAAGAGTGTAGCATATCAACATGTATATATTCTGTTGACAAGAGTGTAGCATATCAACTTGTATATATTCTGTTGACAAGAGTGTAGCATATCAACTTGTATATATTCTGTTGACAAGAGTGTAGCACATCAACATGTATATATTCTGTTGACAAGAGTGTAGCATATCAACTTGTATATATTCTGTTGACAAGAGTGTAGCATATCAACTTGTATATATTCTGTTGACAAGAGTGTAGCATATCAACTTGTATATATTCTGTTGACAAGAGTGTAGCATATCAACTTGTATATATTCTGTTGACAAGAGTGTAGCATATCAACTTGTATATATTCTGTTGACAAGAGTGTAGCATATCAACTTGTATATATTCTGTTGACAAGAGTGTAGCATATCAACTTGTATATATTCTGTTGACAAGAGTGTAGCATATCAACATGTATATATTCTGTTGACAAGAGTGTAGCATATCAACTTGTATATATTCTGTTGACAAGAGTGTAGCATATCAACTTGTACATGTATATATTCTGTTGACAAGAGTAAGTAAGATTATTTCAAAGCTGTTTAATGTACACTAGTGAGGCATCCATGCTTACTTAATGCCATTGTAAGGGCGGACGATAAGGATGAGTAGTTCTCGGGTAAATGGAGAAGAGGAGACTAGTCTGTACATTTTGTGGACCTATTATTATTTACCGTCTTTTGTTGTGTGAAATTTGTATTTGAAGTATTTTGCGTATTTTGCTCATTTTCTGTTGGGAAGTCAGTGTTTACTGCGTGCACCCCATCTCTGTCTAGGTGTATGTTGTTTAGTTGGTTGCGGTTCACTCACTCAAGTAAGGAATGCAACATTCTACGACAAGAATGATTGTGTCAACAGGGAGAATCAAACGAAGACTGTTAAGTAAAGAGAAAATTGTCGTAAAAGCTGTGAGTCGTTACTGCTCCTGAAAGTAACAAGGAGATAGTGTAATCGATACATAGATAGTTGTTTAAGATGACGTCCACGTGTGGACAGTGTTTTCCGATACAGCATGTGTTATTTTGAAATACACTGCTTGTACAAGGAGGGCTGTTTGGGTGTAATGGTCTGCTTGTATCTGTTGTGGTTATTTAACTTCCTGGTGGACGGTGACATTCTCGTTGTTAAGTGGTTATTTGTTATTCCTTTAAATAAGGAACAATAAATGTTATTATTTAAATAGATGTATCGGTGCAAGGTCATTGTTCTCACCTCTGTACCGGCGGATGGTTATTTCCGAAGTGGCTCTCTTGCCCAGCTCGTTCGCTGCCCGTTGAGAAGGTTCGTTAGAGTTCGAAGACTAC
Organism: Megaustenia siamemsis; assembly: GCA_032433765.1. Lineage (NCBI taxonomy): Eukaryota > Metazoa > Mollusca > Gastropoda > Stylommatophora > Ariophantidae > Megaustenia > Megaustenia siamemsis. The sequence continues at coordinate 52,745,113 of JAVIAB010000059.1, read as the reverse complement.
GAGAGCACAACCAGACAGAAAATCCGAATAGAGGGACCCTAAGGCAGTCGGTGGTTTATAATCCACCTTCTGTCATTCCCTGCAGGTCAAATTTGGTTCAAAACGTAAGGACCTCGTCCCTCCTTCGGAATACTTCAAAGAGGAGTCGGATAGAGGGGGATAGTGCGCTTTGGGTAAAGCATTGTCTCTATTTTATTGACACAGGCATAGCAGGAACGGAAATATTAGTTCGATAGGACACAGCTCAACGAATAATTCTTCTCTTATACTCAGCACATGGGACGTATGGACCATGTGTCCTAGATTGATCAATATCGACCTTATACCAATCATTCTTTCATATATCAATCATACATTGTATATCTATGTATTATCCTTTCATTTCTAGACATGTTGTCACTCATACATTCATCCATAAATCCAACTATCTACCCCATCTGTTCATCCATCCACCCTTCAATCTACCCCATTTGTTCATCCATCCAACAATCTACCCCATCTGTTCATCTATCCAACTCTTTAATCTACCCCATCTGTTGATCTATCCAACTCTTTAATCTACCCCATCTGTTCATCTATCCAACCCTTCAATCTACCCCATTTGTTCATCTATCCAACTCTTTAATCTACTCCATCTGTTCATCTATCCAACTCTTTAATCTACTCCATCTGTTTATCCATCCAACTCTTTAATCTACCCCATTTGTTCATCTATCCAACCCTTCAATCTACCCCATCTGTTCATCTATCCAACTCTTTAATCTACCCCATCTGTTCATCCATCCAACTCTTTAATCTACTCCATTTGTTCATCCATCCACTCTTTAATCTACTCCATCTTTTCATCTATCCAACTCTTTAATCTACTCCATCTTTTCATCTATCCAACTCTTAATCTACTCCATCTGTTCATCTATCCAACTCTTTAATCTACTCCATCTGTTCATCTATCCAACTCTTTAATCTACTCCATTTGTTCATCCATCCAACTCTATAATCTACTCCATCTTTTCATCTATCCAACTCTTTAATCTACTCCATCTGTTCATCTATCCAACTCTTTAATCTACTCTATCTGTTCATCTATCCAACCCTTCAATCTACCCCATCTGTTCATCTATCCAACTCTTTAATCTACCCCATCTGTTCATCTATCCAACTCTTTAATCTACTCCATTTGTTCATCCATCCAACTCTTTAATCTACTCCATCTTTTCATCTATCCACTCTTTAATCTACTCCATCTGTTCATCTATCCAACTCTTTAATCTACTCCATCTGTTTATCCATCCAACTCTTTAATCTACTCCATCTGTTCATCTATCCAACTCTTTAATCTACTCCATCTGTTCATCCATCCAACTCTTTAATCTACTCCATCTGTTCATCTATCCAACTCTTTAATCTATTCCATCTGTTCATCCATCCAACTCTTTAATCTACCCCATCTGTTTATCCATCCAACTCTTTAATCTACCCCATCTGTTCATCTATCCAACTCTTTAATCTACTCCATCTGTTCATCCATCCAACTCTTTAATCTACTCCATCTGTTCATCTATCCAACTCTTTAATCTATTCCATCTGTTCATCCATCCAACTCTTTAATCTACCACATCTGTTTATCCATCCAACTCTTTAATCTACCCCATCTGTTCATCTATCCAACTCTTTAATCTACCCCATCTGTTTATCCATCCAACTCTTTAATCTACCCCATCTGTTCATCTATCCAACTCTTTAATCTATTCCATCTGTTCATCTGTCCAACTCTTTAATCTACTCCATCTGTTTATCCATCCAACTCTTTAATCTATTCCATCTGTTCATCTATCCAACTCTTTAATCTACCCCATCTGTTCATCTATCCAACTCTTTAATCTACTCCATCTGTTTATCCATCCAACTCTTTAATCTACCCCATCTGTTTATCTATCCAACTCTTTAATCTACCCCATCTGTTTATCCATCCAACTCTTTAATCTACTCCATTTGTTCATCCATCCAACTCTTTAATCTACTCCATCTTTTCATCTATCCAACTCTTTAATCTACTCCATCTGTTCATCTATCCAACTCTTTAATCTACTCCATCTGTTCATCCATCCAACTCTTTAATCTACTCCACCTGTTCATCTATCCAACTCTTTAATCTATTCCATCTGTTCATCTGTCCAACTCTTTAATCTACTCCATCTGTTTATCTATCCAACTCTTTAATCTACTCCATCTTTTCATCTATCCAACTCTTTAATCTACTCATCTGTTCATCTATCCAACTCTTTAATCTACCCCATCTGTTTATCCATCCAACTCTTTAATCTACTCCATCTGTTCATCCATCCAACTCTTTAATCTACTCCATCTGTTTATCCATCCAACTCTTTAATCTACTCCATCTGTTTATCCATCCAACTCTTTAATCTACCCCATCTGTTTATCCATCAAACTCTTTAATCTACTCCATCTTTTCATCTATCCAACTCTTTAATCTACTCCATCTTTCATCTATCCACTCTTTAATCTACTCCATCTGTTCATCTATCCAACTCTTTAATCTACTCCATCTGATCATCCATCCAACTCTTAATCTACTCCATCTGTTCATCTATCCAACTCTTTAATCTTTTCATCTGTTCATCTGTCCAACTCTTTAATCTACTCCATCTGTTTATCCATCCAACTCTTTAATCTACCCCATCTGTTTATCCATCCAACTCTTTAATCTACTCCATCTGTTCATCCATCCAACTCTTTAATCTACCCCATCTGTTCATCCATCCAACTCTTTAATCTATTCCATCTGTTCATCTGTCCAACTCTTTAATCTACTCCATCTGTTTATCCATCCAACTCTTTAATCTATTCCATCTGTTCATCTATCCAACTCTTTAATCTACCCCATCTGTTCATCTATCCAACTCTTTAATCTACTCCATCTGTTTATCCATCCAACTCTTTAATCTACTCCATCTGTTTATCCATCCAACTCTTTAATCTACTCCATCTGTTTATCCATCCAACTCTTTAATCTACCCCATCTGTTCATCTATCCAACCCTTCAATCTACTCCATCTGTTCATCTATCCAACTCTTCAATCTACCCCATCTGTTCATCTATCCAACTCTTCAATCTACTCCATCTGTTCAACTATCCAACCCTTCAATCTACCCCATCTGTTGATCTATCCAACCCTTCAATCTACCCTTCCATGAAAGGATAGTTGATTGTATGAATGAATGTAGATTGGTATTGAAACACTGTTGGAAAGATGAGTTTGGTGAGTGGGTCGTGGATGGATAGATGCGTAAATGAATTGATGAGGATTGGTGGTATGACTGATGAATGGATTGATGATTTGTTTGATGAATGGGTTGGCTGATGAGTGGTTGAGTAAATCAACGGTGAATGGATGCATAAGTATTTAGGTGGATTATTAATGAGTGGATGAATAGACAGATGGATAAATAGATGGATTATTACAATTTTGTGAGTCAAAAAAAAAGGAAGTCGAAGTTTGAGAATGTCATTGTTTTAATCTTGATTGAGTTAGTTTGAATGGGAAGGATATTTTTAGCCCCTCTTAGAGCTGGTGTGTGTTGTATTCTTTGCGTGACATCTCCTCACACATTTAGGAACGCTATGTGACATCTGCACGTACTCGTACTTTATTAATCAATGCAATACGCGATGTTATTTGTACAATATTACATGCCTGCCTGATCAATCCCCGGCAAGAACTCATATTGTTCCGCTCTCAGTCATCGAAGTGTCCATTCCTTCAACGGCAAGCTGCTTGATTGCGATATTGCTTGTTTCCCTAACCCGAGCCTACCAAACCTCATACCAAACCTGCATCTGCGTTTCATTGACGCTCATGGACGGGCTATTCTCGGGGACGCGACAAAAGAGAGCTACATAAGAGGATTCACGATGATCTGCTGTGTCTGAAGATAAACGAGCAAAGTGAATCAATTCAGAGCAAGAGGTATGTTTACAGCACTCGGAAAAAAATGACAAATAATCAACAACAGAAAAAAATATGGACCAAGGCAGGATCGTTTACTTTCCCAGAAAAAAATCCGGTACCCATTTAAGGCAAGGTCATTGTTCTCACCTCTGTACCGGCGGATGGTTATTTCCGAAGTGGCTCTCTTGCCCAGCTCGTTCGCTGCCCGTTGAGAAGGTTCGTTAGAGTTCGAAGACTACGAGAGCACAACCAGACAGAAAATCCGAATAGAGGGACCCTAAGGCAGTCGGTGGTTTATAATCCACCTTCTGTCATTCCCTGCAGGTCAAATTTGGTTCAAAACGTAAGGACCTCGTCCCTCCTTCGGAATACTTCAAAGAGGAGTCGGATAGAGGGGGATAGTGCGCTTTGGGTAAAGCATTGTCTCTATTTTATTGACACAGGCATAGCAGGAACGGAAATATTAGTTCGATAGGACACAGCTCAACGAATAATTCTTCTCTTATACTCAGCACATGGGACGTATGGACCATGTGTCCTAGATTGATCAATATCGACCTTATACCAATCATTCTTTCATATATCAATCATACATTGTATATCTATGTATTATCCTTTCATTTCTAGACATGTTGTCACTCTTACATTCATCCATAAATCCAACTATCTACCCCATCTGTTCATCCATCCAACCCTTCAATCTACCCCATTTGTTCATCCATCCAACAATCTACCCCATCTGTTCATCTATCCAACTCTTTAATCTACCCCATCTGTTGATCTATCCAACTCTTTAATCTACCCCATCTGTTCATCTATCCAACCCTTCAATCTACCCCATTTGTTCATCTATCCAACTCTTTAATCTACTCCATCTGTTCATCTATCCAACTCTTTAATCTACTCCATCTGTTTATCCATCCAACTCTTTAATCTACCCCATTTGTTCATCTATCCAACCCTTCAATCTACCCCATCTGTTCATCTATCCAACTCTTTAATCTACCCCATCTGTTCATCCATCCAACTCTTTAATCTACTCCATTTGTTCATCCATCCAACTCTTTAATCTACTCCATCTTTTCATCTATCCAACTCTTTAATCTACTCCATCTTTTCATCTATCCAACTCTTTAATCTACTCCATCTGTTCATCTATCCAACTCTTTAATCTACTCCATCTGTTCATCTATCCAACTCTTTAATCTACTCCATTTGTTCATCCATCCAACTCTATAATCTACTCCATCTTTTCATCTATCCAACTCTTTAATCTACTCCATCTGTTCATCTATCCAACTCTTTAATCTACTCTATCTGTTCATCTATCCAACCCTTCAATCTACCCCATCTGTTCATCTATCCAACTCTTTAATCTACCCCATCTGTTCATCTATCCAACTCTTTAATCTACTCCATTTGTTCATCCATCCAACTCTTTAATCTACTCCATCTTTTCATCTATCCAACTCTTTAATCTACTCCATCTGTTCATCTATCCAACTCTTTAATCTACTCCATCTGTTTATCCATCCAACTCTTTAATCTACTCCATCTGTTCATCTATCCAACTCTTTAATCTACTCCATCTGTTCATCCATCCAACTCTTTAATCTACTCCATCTGTTCATCTATCCAACTCTTTATCTATTCCATCTGTTCATCCATCCAACTCTTTAATCTACCCCATCTGTTTATCCATCCAACTCTTTAATCTACCACATCTGTTCATCTATCCAACTCTTTAATCTACTCCATCTGTTCATCCATCCAACTCTTTAATCTACTCCATCTGTTCATCTATCCAACTCTTTAATCTATTCCATCTGTTCATCCATCCAACTCTTTAATCTACCCATCTGTTTATCCATCCAACTCTTTAATCTACCCCATCTGTTCATCTATCCAACTCTTTAATCTACCCCATCTGTTTATCCATCCAACTCTTTAATCTACCCCATCTGTTCATCTATCCAACTCTTTAATCTATTCCATCTGTTCATCTGTCCAACTCTTTAATCTACTCCATCTGTTTATCCATCCAACTCTTTAATCTATTCCATCTGTTCATCTATCCAACTCTTTAATCTACCCCATCTGTTCATCTATCCAACTCTTTAATCTACTCCATCTGTTTATCCATCCAACTCTTTAATCTACCCCATCTGTTCATCTATCCAACTCTTTAATCTACTCCATCTGTTTATCCATCCAACTCTTTAATCTACCCCATCTGTTCATCTATCAAACTCTTTAATCTACCCCATCTGTTCATCTATCCAACTCTTTAATCTACCCATCTGTTTATCCATCCAACTCTTTAATCTACTCCATTTGTTCATCCATCCAACTCTTTAATCTACTCCATCTTTTCATCTATCCAACTCTTTAATCTACTCCATCTGTTCATCTATCCAACTCTTTAATCTACTCCATCTGTTCATCCATCCAACTCTTTAATCTACTCCATCTGTTCATCTATCCAACTCTTTAATCTATTCCATCTGTTCATCTGTCCAACTCTTTAATCTACTCCATCTGTTTATCTATCCAACTCTTTAATCTACTCCATCTTTTCATCTATCCAACTCTTTAATCTACTCCATCTGTTCATCTATCCAACTCTTTAATCTACCCCATCTGTTTATCCATCCAACTCTTTAATCTACTCCATCTGTTCATCCATCCAACTCTTTAATCTACTCCATCTGTTTATCCATCCAACTCTTTAATCTACTCCATCTGTTTATCCATCCAACTCTTTAATCTACCCCATCTGTTATCCATCCAACTCTTTAATCTACTCCATCTTTTCATCTATCCAACTCTTTAATCTACTCCATCTTTTCATCTATCCAACTCTTTAATCTACTCCATCTGTTCATCTATCCAACTCTTTAATCTACTCCATCTGATCATCCATCCAACTCTTTAATCTACTCCATCTGTTCATCTATCCAACTCTTTAATCTTTTCCATCTGTTCATCTGTCCAACTCTTTAATCTACTCCATCTGTTTATCCATCCAACTCTTTAATCTACCCCATCTGTTTATCCATCCAACTCTTTAATCTACCTCATCTGTTCATCTATCCAACTCTTTAATCTACTCCATCTGTTTATCCATCCAACTCTTTAATCTATTCCATCTGTTTATCCATCCAACTCTTTAATCTACTCCATCTGTTTATCCATCCAACTCTTTAATCTACTCCATCTGTTCATCCATCCACTCTTTAATCTACCCCATCTGTTCATCTATCCAACTCTTTAATCTATTCCATCTGTTCATCTGTCCAACTCTTTAATCTACTCCATCTGTTATCCATCCAACTCTTTAATCTATTCCATCTGTTCATCTATCCAACTCTTTAATCTACCCCATCTGTTCATCTATCCAACTCTTTAATCTACTCCATCTGTTTATCCATCCAACTCTTTAATCTACTCCATCTGTTTATCCATCAACTCTTTAATCTACTCCATCTGTTTATCCATCCAACTCTTTAATCTACCCCATCTGTTCATCTATCCAACCCTTCAATCTACTCCATCTGTTCATCTATCCAACTCTTCAATCTACCCCATCTGTTCATCTATCCAACTCTTCAATCTACTCCATCTGTTCAACTATCCAACCCTTCAATCTACCCCATCTGTTGATCTATCCAACCCTTCAATCTACCCTTCCATGAAAGGATAGTTGATTGTATGAATGAATGTAGATTGGTATTGAAACACTGTTGGAAAGATGAGTTTGGTGAGTGGGTCGTGGATGGATAGATGCGTAAATGAATTGATGAGGATTGGTGGTATGACTGATGAATGGATTGATGATTTGTTTGATGAATGGGTTGGCTGATGAGTGGTTGAGTAAATCAACGGTGAATGGATGCATAAGTATTTAGGTGGATTATTAATGAGTGGATGAATAGACAGATGGATAAATAGATGGATTATTACAATTTTGTGAGTCAAAAAAAAGGAAGTCGAAGTTTGAGAATGTCATTGTTTTAATCTTGATTGAGTTAGTTTGAATGGGAAGGATATTTTTAGCCCCTCTTAGAGCTGGTGTGTGTTGTATTCTTTGCGTGACATCTCCTCACACATTTAGGAACGCTATGTGACATCTGCACGTACTCGTACTTTATTAATCAATGCAATACGCGATGTTATTTGTACAATATTACATGCCTGCCTGATCAATCCCCGGCAAGAACTCATATTGTTCCGCTCTCAGTCATCGAAGTGTCCATTCCTTCAACGGCAAGCTGCTTGATTGCGATATTGCTTGTTTCCCTAACCCGAGCCTACCAAACCTCATACCAAACCTGCATCTGCGTTTCATTGACGCTCATGGACGGGCTATTCTCGGGGACGCGACAAAAGAGAGCTACATAAGAGGATTCACGATGATCTGCTGTGTCTGAAGATAAACGAGCAAAGTGAATCAATTCAGAGCAAGAGGTATGTTTACAGCACTCGGAAAAAATGACAAATAATCAACAACAGAAAAAAATATGGACCAAGGCAGGATCGTTTACTTTCCAGAAAAAAATCCGGTACCCATTAAGGCTGGGTGAACCCGGAAGTACCGTATGTGCCAAAATACTTCGATCCTGCCTAGGTCCATATTTTTTTCTGCTGTTGATTATTTGTCACTTTTTCCGAGTACTGTAAACATAGCTCTTCCTCTGAATTGATTCACTGATTATCGCCTCGGATGTTTCCCTCTATAATAATATTCATTTATTATTATTTGTCTCCAGATAAACGAGCATCTCTGCACTGCGCATGAGTAGCAAACCCTTCACTGACGTCACTGTTACACATCAGATACAGTTCTTGATGCAGCAGTAGTCTAGTTTGCTAGTAAACATTTAACACGGAACTGATACCATCCCTTATTTTAACACTGTAGTTCTTTCATAAACAGGTAGCATACATTCAATACTGAATGGCAGGACCTCGTGTGACTCCACAAACAAAAGACAGCACTTGTGCAAAACTACCATTTTTTAGTCTCCACCATGTAACGAGAATAAATGCATGAATCCTTAAGCATGTTTTTTTTTCTATAAACCGAAATTTCTGTACCATATGTGCCAAAAGATTTTTTAAACAGAAGTATATGTACCGTATGTGCCAATATCTTTTATAAACGAAATTCTGTACCGTATGTGCCAAAATATTTCGTTAACTAAAATATTTGGACCGTGTGTGCCAAAATATTTCGTTAACAGAAATATATGTACCGTATGTGCCAAAATATTTCGTTAACTGAAATATCTGTACCGTATGTGCCAAACTATTTCGTTAACTGAAATATCTGTACCGTATGTGTCAAACTATTTCGTTAACTGAAATATCTGTACCGTATGTGCCAAACTATTTCGTTAACTGAAATATCTGTACCGTATGTGCCAAACTATTTCGTTAACTGAAATATCTGTACCGTATGTGTCAAACTATTTCGTTAACTGAAATATCTGTACCGTATGTGCCAAACTATTTCGTTAACTAAAATATCTGTACCGTATGTGCCAAACTATTTCGTTAACTGAAATATCTGTACCGTATGTGTCAAACTATTTCGTTAACTGAAATATCTGTACCGTATGTGCCAAACTATTTCGTTAACTGAAATATCTGTACCGTATGTGTCAAACTATTTCGTTAACTGAAATATCTGTACCGTATGTGCCTAACTATTTCGTTAACTGAAATATCTGTACCGTAGGTATGAATATCTTTTGTCTGAAGATCTCGTCACTATCAGGCCACTATGGAATGTGTCTCCTCTGACTTCTACAGTGGAAGATTAGAATAATAGAAAAGCGTTGGCTCCAGAAATAGCCATTTATAATGTAGACTGCGACCTCTGAACGTGTGTAAATGTGTCGATACCAGCCAAAGCGAGGCACGTGAACATGCACCATCTAAATGTGGTTATTATAACAGTGGCTATTATAACAGTGGTTATTATGTGTTGAAGCCTTTGTTTATGTGCGTCTATTTGTACACGACTTTCATTGACTACATTGTTGCAGTGTTGAGTATCTTCATTAGAATGAAGTAGCTTGTCAGTCTGTAACGTGTAAATGTCGAATGTCTTTTATTAACCTCTTATTGTAGATGATCGACTTTATACGCGGTAGTAGTGATGATGTTTTCACATGTGACATGCAAGCTCTGACTCTCATTGTCATTTCTTTATTGGAAAGCTTTAGGTGGCGGGGTGAGTGGCGGTTAAATGTTATCTGATAATTTCTTCTTTTTACTACGCTCATTACTTTACTCTGAGTTGTGCCCCTTGCGATCCAGGGCATTTGTTTTTAGCATGTACTTGTTTCGCTCCATTTTCCTAACATTTCCTTGACATTCGTGCAAGACAACAGCTGTTTGTACTTCTCTCAGCGGTCTCATAACTGAATCATTGCTCCAAGATCATGCAATTAGAAAACAACGTCAAGTACTGGCACATTGACGTAAAGTACCCCCGTCACGCCAAGTGGCGTGTAGGGAATATGGTGTTAGTGGCCATAAATTTTATAGACCTTCGGCACATGATTTTTGGGGTAATGTGGTCGGTATTACGCCCGTGCCGCTATACTTTCCCAGAAAAAAATCCGGTACCCATTAAAGGCTGGGTGAACCGGAACCCGTAGTTAGGATCGAACCCTACCTCTTGTCCTTTGTAGTCCAGTTCACTAATGCACATTGACGTAGTACACAAATATTAATGGCATCTTGTCTGAATAATAAAAGCTGACCCCCAAATAGGGCTTTAAGAAATGAAAGTACAAAAATAAGATTTATATAGAAAAGTTATGAATGAAATATATGCATGAGAGATGGATACCTTGGTCGTGAATATCTGAGAAGGGGCTGCAACTGGGGCAGATTTCATAATAAATTAATGTAAGGGCCATAATCCATAAAATGAATATAATAGTTGATTAGTTAGATCAAGTGAAGAAAGTATAGAACACAGACGAGACTGAAGGTCAAGGTTAACCCGAGGGGAAAAAAAGGGGGGGGAAGGAACAATGGGGGTTATTTTGGTTTGGGGGGGGGGGGTCCACAATGAGAAATGAACGAAGGAAAGTTTTGAAAAGTGTTAAACATCTCCTCAGCCTACAACCCCGGCCCTCTAATTATATGCACAATAACTTAGAGCTTATTTGATGAATATCTCATCCAAAAATATCTTCTATATAAATAGCAAACGCTGAAAAAAGTGTTATAACACGCGCACACGTGCAGCACATACGCGCGTGCGTTGAGAAACAAATAGAAACAATCCAGTTTAACATCTATTTGTTCTGGAGCCCTTAAACCTGCATTATTATCTGCTGGAAAGTAACTGAAGAATTAATGATGCTTTATTTTTGTTTGAAGTGACTGCATTTGTTGTCTCCATCATTTTCCTGTCAAATACTGGCCTAGGTAAACACTTATCAAACAGTCAACACACACTTGCAGATTGATCTCCAGAAGTTATTTTCTTTTCTCAAACGGAAACTAGTAGACTTGTTCCCAGTTGCATAGAAACTATCGCATTCTTCTTACAATTAGAATTGATTGCCTTTATCACGTGACTATCGTCTGTCAACTTATCTGACTATCGTCTTTAAACTTATCTGACTATCGTCTGTCAACTCTGACTATCGTCTTTAAACTTATCTGACTATCGTCTGTCAACTTATCTGACTATCGTCTGTCGACATATCTGACTATTGTCTGTCAACTTATCTGACTATCGTCTGTAAACTTATCTGACTATCGTCTGTCAACTTATCTGACTATCGTCTGTCGACATATCTGACTATTGTCTGTCAACTTATCTGACTATCGTCTGTCAACTTATCTGACTATCGTCTGTCAACATATCTGACTATTGTCTGTCAACTTATCTGACTATCGTCTGTCGACATATCTGACTATCGTCTGTCGACATATCTGACTATCGTCTGTCAACATATCTGACTATCGTCTGTCGACATATCTGACTATCGTCTGTCAACTTATCTGACTATCGTCTGTCATCTTATCTGACTATCGTCTGTCGACATAACTGACTATCGTCTGTCAACTTATCTGACTATCGTCTGTCAACTTATCTGACTATCGTCTGTCAACATATATGTTATCTGTGGAAGTCTCTGTGACACTTTCTTCACACCACTCCCACAGTTCCTGGGGGTCGCGGTGTTCTTCCGGTTGCCGAGGCATTTTTAATATCAATAATGTCTCTGGAAGTCTTCGCCACCAACAATTTCCAAACTTACTTAAGTTTGGCTAATTCGTAAGAGAGGTTGGAAGAAAGCTGAAACATAAGTAATCATGTCTCTCCACAACTTTCGATCACGACAGTTAATTATCATTTCTGTTGTTGACCTTCTGTCAAGCCATTCTCTTAAGCTGCCTGGTGTCTTTTTCTCTTTGCTTCCTCTATCTCTTCGTCCATCAATTTTCCAGTTGTTATAATATATTCCAGATGTTTCCTTCTCATTACATGACAAAAGATGATGATTGTGTCAACTAATAAAACATCTATTTTAGAGTCAGCTAATAAAAACATCTATTTTAGAGTCAACTAATAAAAACATCTATTTCAGAGTCAACTAATAAAAACATATATTTCAGAGTCAACTAATAAACCATCTATTTTAGAGTCAACTAATAAAAACATCTTTTTCAGAGTCAACTAATAAAAACATCTATTTTAGAGTCAACTAATAAAAACATCTATTTTAGAGTCAACTAATAAAAACATCTATTTCAGAGTCAACTAATAAAAACATCTATTTTAGAGTCAACTAATAAAAACATCTATTTCAGAGTCAACTAATAAAAACATCTATTTTAGAGTCAACTTATAAAAAACATATATTTTAGAGTCAACTAATAAAAACATCTATTTTAGAGTCAACTAATAAAAACATCTATTTTAGAGTCAACTAATAAGACATCTATTTCAGTGTCAACTAATAAAAACATCTATTTCAGAGTCAACTAATAAAAACCTCTACTTTAGAGTCAACTAATAAAAACATCTATTTTAGAGTCAACTAATAAAAACATATATTTCAGAGTCAACTAATAAAAACATCTATTTTAGAGTCAACTAATAAAAACATCTATTTTAGAGTCAACTAATAAGACATCTATTTCAGAGTCAACTAATAAAAACATCTATTTCAGAGTCAACTAATAAAAACATCTATTTCAGAGTCAACTAATAAAAACCTCTACTTTAGAGTTAACTAATAAAAACCTCTACTTAGAGTCAACTAATAAAAACATCTATTTCAGAGTCAACTAATAAGACATCTATTTCAGAGTCAACTAATAAAAACATATATTTTAGAGTCAACTAATAAGACATCTATTTCAGAGTCAACTAATAAAAACATCTATTTCAGAGTCAACTAATAAAAACATCTATTTCAGAGTCAACTAATAAAAACATATATTTTAGAGTCAACTAATAAAAACAACTATTTTAGAGTCAACTAATAAAAACATCTATTTTAGAGTCAACTAATAAAAACATCTATTTTAGAGTCAACTAATAAAAACATATAGTTTAGAGTCAACTAATAAAAACATATATTTTAGAGTCAACTAATAAAAACATCTATTTTAGAGTCAACTAATAAAAACATCTATTTCAGAGTCAACTAATAAAAACCTATACTTTAGAGTCAACTAATGAAAACATCTATTTCAGAGTCAACTAATAAAAACATCTATTTTAGAGTCAACTAATAAAAACATCTATTTTAAAGTCAACTAATAAAAACATCTATTTTAGAGTCAACTAATAAAAACATCTATTTTAGAGTCAACTAATAAAAACATCTATTTTAGAGTCAACTAATAAAAACATCTATTTTAGAGTCAACTAATAATAACGCCTATTTTAGAATGAACTAATAATAATGTCTGTTTTAGTGTCAACTATTTAAAAAAAATATTTATGCTCACAGCACTGCACTAATTTGATGTCTCTAAATCCCTGTACTTTAGCAAGACCATCAAAATTTGTTGCTCTTACACACGTCATTTCCTTATTGTGTGTGAGATTTGATAGCGTTAGGGGTTGTTTATTTTATTCATTCTTTATCTGCAATACATTCCCGTAAAATTGTAGGTCTTTAATGGTTCCGAAATATACTTGCTAGGCATATGAAATCTAGGATTGTCGTGAAATCTAGGATTGTCGCAAGTTGTCATCTTTTATAGGATCGGATGTTAAAAGTGGCTCTGGTTATAACACATCTCCATTTATCTATTTATTGCAGAATTATCCATTGCTATATGTTGTTGTAATTGGAACAATATTAAAACAGGTAAATGAATTTAAATATTTAGGAACTTTGTTAGCCTCAGACGGAAGATGTACAAAAGAGGTGAGATGCAGAATGGCTCAGGCAAAAGCAGCTTTCCAAAAAATGAAGAAGATACTATGCAATCCATTTTTGACAATAGAAACAAGAAAAGAGTTCTTAAATGTTATGTAGAGCCAGTCTTAACATATGGATGCGAATCATGGACGACAGACAAGAAAATCACTGGAGTCTGCAGAAATGTGGTTTTACAGAAGAATGTTGAGAAATTCATGGACAGCTAAAAAGAGTAATGAAAACATTCTGAAAGAGGTAAAAGCAAAAAGAGAGCTTGTTTCCAATATTAGGAAGAAACAATCATCATTTTTTGGCCATGTAATGAGAAGGGAACAGCTGAAAGACAACTGAGAGAATTAAGGGACGAAGAGATAGAGGGAAGCAAAGAGAAAAGATACCAGACGGCTTAAGAGAATGGCTTAGCAGAAAGTCAACAACAGAAATGATAAATAACTGTCGAGATCGAAGGTTGTGGAGAGGCATGATCACCTACGCCAGCAGGCCCGGTTCTTGATGATGATGATGATGATACTGAGGAGTTGTAGTCCCTCAATTCTTGTGTTTCTTAAAATATGCACTATTTTTGTGTAGAATTTATCATTATTGTGCTATTTATGAATGTGAAAAGAGCCATTTGATTTTATTTTCATTCTGAGCAATTTTGTAAAGATGAATATATTTGTCAAGCTGACTTCATTCTACTTGACGTTACTCCCACATGAACCATCGTCCCCTACATGGTGAATACTTTTTTCTCTTCTCTTCATTCAGTTGTTTACATATTTTGAGGTGTGTTGAGTGCTAGGTCTGGTCAAAAACAATATACACCCCATTCTCGATGTTTATCACAGGTGGTTACAATTGCTGTATATCACCTGTTGTGCATCACCCTTGTGTATCATCGGTGTGTATTATCAATGTGTATCATCGGTTTTGACACTGTTGTGTATCACCGTTGTGTATCATCGATGTGCATCACTGTTGTGTATCATCGCTATGCATTACTGTTGTGTATCACCGTTGTGTATCATCGATGTGTATCACCGTTGTTTATTACCTGTTGTGTATCACCGTTGCGCATCATCGGCGTGTATAGCTGTTGTGTATAACGGCTGTGTATCATCGGTGTGTATCACCAGAGTGTATCATCGATGTGTATCACCGTTGTTTATTACCTGTTGTGCATCACCGTTGCGCATCATCGGCGTGTATAACTGTTGTGTATAACGGCTGTGTATCATCGGTGTGTATCACCGGTGTGTATCACCCTTGAGTATCACCGTTCCGATGTGTATCACCGTTGCGCATCATCGGTGTATATACATGTAACTGGTGTGTATCATTGGTGTGTATCACCCTTGTGTATTACCGTTCCGTTGTGTATCACCGTTGTGTATCACCGTTGTGTATCACCGTTGTGTCGCTTTATCTACCCTACTTCTAAACATGATATCACATAACATATTCTTATTGACTTGTTTACGCAGGAGTTAGATAGAAGATGACGCCAACAATAATTGACGTCATGAATTATTGTTTAAACTGGTGTTTCCCAAATTGTTTCCCGTCTCGACCATCTTTTATTTTAAAAAATCAGTTGGTTGGGTTTGTAGTTTGTATCTTCTTGGCGAGTAACGAACTTCTCAACCTTAGACTAAGTCATGTAGGTTATATTAATATAGATCACAATTCATCATCATCTTTGAGTGCCGTCTCCACATCGAAGGTTGGCTACCATGAAACGCCATTCCGCTCTGTCTCTTACTTTGATGCTGCAGATTGTTATAGGCTGACTTGTCCATCTTTTGGTGTTACTCGTCCATGTTAATCTTAGTCTGCCTCTGCCTCTTTTACCTTGTATTTTTGCCTTCCCTATATTACTTTTATTAGGCTGTTTTGTCTTTTAACATGACACAAAAATCTCATTTGTCTTGTTTGAATTGCGTTTAGTAGTTTTCGTTTCATTTTTAGTTGTTTTAAGACTTCGTCGTTTGTTTTCTTTACTTTCCATCCAATTCTTCCTATTCTTCTATAAATCCACATTTTAAAGGTTTCAATTTTCTGTGCTGTTTTCTTGTCTAATGTCCACACCATACAGGAATTGTGAGAAGAGATAATATTTTCCTATTTTTAGTTTTAGCTCTGATGTTATTTGTTTTGATGTTAGTATATTTTTCTTAGGGCATTTTAATTTAAAACAGTTTTTTCGTGTATTTTAAAACTATTTTTTAACATTCGTATTCTTTTGTTTATTTATATAGACCACAACTGCTGTTAAAAGTAATTGTAATGAAAGCTACACTTTTCATTGTAGTCTTACATGTCACTGTGTAACTTACTTGTCATTGTGTAACTTGTCATTGTGTAACTTGTCATTGTGTAACTTACTTGTCATTGTGTAACTTACTTGTCATTGTGTAACTTAATTATCTTTGTGTAACTTTCTTGTCATTATGTAACTTACTTGTTATTGTGTAACTTACTTATCATTATGTAACTTACTTGTTATTGTGTAACTTACTTGTCATTGTGTAACTTACTTGTTATTGTGTAACTTACTTGTTATTGTGTAACTTACTTGTCATTGTGTAACTTACTTGTCATTGTGTAACTTAATTATCTTTGTGTAACTTTCTTGTCATTATGTAACTTACATGTCATTGTGTAACTTACTTGTCATTGTGTAACTTACTTGTTATTGTGTAACTTACTTGTCATTATGTAACTTACTTGTCATTGTGTAACTTACTTGTCATTGTGTAACTTAATTATCTTTGTGTAACTTTCTTGTCATTGTGTAACCTACTTGTCATTATGTAACTTGTTATTATGCAACTTACATGTCATTGTGTAACTTACTTGTCATTGTGTAACTTGTCATTGTGTAACTTACTTGTCATTGTACAACTTACACGCCATTGTGTAACTACCTGTCATTGTGTAACTTGTCATTATGTAACTTACTTGTCATTGTACAACTTACACGCCATTGTGTAACTACCTGTCATTGTGTAACTTGTCATTATGTAACTTACTTGTCATTGTACAACTTACACGCCATTGTGTAACTACCTGTCATTGTGTAACTTGTCATTATGTAACTTACTTGTCATTGTACAACTTACACGCATTGTGTAACTACCTGTCATTGTGTAACTTACTTGTCATTGTGTAACTTACTTGTCATTGTACAACTTACACGCCATTGTGTAACTACCTGCCATTGTGTAACTACCTGTCATTGTGTAACTTACTTGTCATTGTACAACTTACACGCCATTGTGTAACTACCTGTCATTGTGTAACTTACTTGTCATTGTACAACTTACACGCCATTGTGTAACTACCTGCCATTGTGTAACTACCTGCCATTGTGTAACTACCTGTCATTGTGTAACTTAATTATCTTTGTGTAACCTACTTGTCATTATGTAACTTAACGTTTTGGAAAATCACATGGGCCCATCGATTTTATCTGATGTTTATGTATTTAATTTCAGGAATTATTGCCAGCTTTTTTCTTAACTTTAGATCTTATATCTCAGTCTCTCCACACACCAGTTGAAGAAATGCCTTAAAAAGACAATTCCGAGAACACTACAGCATAAATACCACTGCAAGTAATAAGTAGGTTGAAGAGAAAGTTCAATAAAGAAAAACAAACGGTATAGTCGCACTTGGAGAAATCCAACCTAGAAGCACTTGATGCGAACCTATATAAGTAGTCTACCGACCAGATTACCTAAGTAGCTGAAGTAAGACGTTTTTTGTGGGGGTTTTCTGGCGGTAGGGAACGAATCCTTCATGGTGGTAATCAGTTATATAGTTGGTCGACAGCGGGTGACGTTTGTCATTTCTAAAGTTTATTATCAATCTTCATCTGCTTCGCTGTGGAAATGTATTCACAGCCCTTGTGTCGAGGAGGGTGGAGGAGAGAGGAGGAGGGCAGAGAAAGAGAAAGAGAGAGGGAATAGAGTGGGGGGGGGGGAAGGGAAAGAGAGAGGAAGGAGCGAAGAAAGGAAGAGTAAGGGGGTGAGGAAGAGAGAGAGAGAGAGAGAGAGAGAGAGAGAGAGAAGCCCCCATATGAAGCTGAATGTTATTCCTGTATAGAAGTCTTTCGGGCGGAAGTCAACCTTATCTACCTAACAGGTCGTTCCCCTCTTTCCACCGCTATCCCCCTACTTCCCACTACAACTGGCACTGGCCGATGAATAACCAAATAAGATCGCTCAGTTCTAGTTTCACAATAATCCCTATTTTCATAACCAAGTCTGGATTGACAAGGGGCACAATTCACAAGCGCAAGTTAAGCAATTTTTTATTGCATTTTGTATATGGTGTGTGTGTGTCTATATGGAAAGATAATCAATAACCTAAGATATGCTAATGATACTGTTCTACTACCAGAAAATCCTAAAAACCTTCAACAATTGCTTAATGTGATAAACATAACAAGCAAAAAATATGGACTAGAAATGAATATCAAAAAGACTAAAACTATGATCATAAACAAAGAAAATTCTCAAGACCTACAATTAAATTATCACAGTTGAGGGAATACATCTGGAGACACTCCAGAGCTACAACTACCTTGGACATACTATAACCAATGATGAAAAATGTAAAATTGAAATAAACAAAAGAATAGGTATGGCAAAAAGTAATTTTAATGCCATGAAAAATATACTAACAACAAAACAAATATCAACAGGGCTGAAACTAAGAATGGCAAAATGTTACATCTTCTCAATATTCTTGTATGGGGCAGAAACATGGACTTTAGACAAGAAAACAGAACAGAAAATTGAAGCCTTTGAAATGTGGATTTATAGAAGAATATGTAGAATTGGATGGAAAGAAAAGAAAACAAACGATGAAGTTTTAAAACAACTAAAAATAAAAAAGAGAACTACTAAATACAATTAAGACAAGATAAATGAAATTTTTGGGGCATGTTAAAAGACACAACAGCCTACTACAAGTAATATTGGAAGGGAAAATACAAGCTAAAAGAGGCAGAGGCAGACCAAGACTAACATGGACGAGTAATATCAAAAGATGGACAATTCAATCTATGACAGCCTACACCATCAAAGCAAGAAACAGAGCAGAATGGCTATCCATGGTAGCCAACCTTTTTTGCGGAGAAGGCACTCGATGATGATGATGTGTGTATGTGTCCTTGCGTGTGTTATAGAACTTTGCTGGTAACCCCCTGTAAACCCCTGTAAACCCCTGTAAACCCATAGGGGCTCGATTGTTTGGACTGTCCAAAATCACTTTATATTGCAGGTATCAAGATTGTTGCTGGTATCAATGCTGACGTTCTTCTTGCATCTTTCACATCTGTTAGTCGAGCTCTAATTATTGATTGTCCTTACGTTTTACAGCCATTTATATATCGATTTTCATTCATTAATTTTATTTTAAGTTTTAAACTTTCAATTAGCCAGTACCAAGGGAACATCAACCTCCAACTTGGAGCAAAAAAAAAAAAAAGAAAAAAAAAACGTAAAAGGCATCGTACGCCAAGTGGCATATAGGGAATATGGTGTTAGTGAACATAATTTTTACAGACCTTCGGCACATGATTTTTGGAGTAATGTGGTCGGTATAACGCCGATTATTTTTTATAAAAAAATCCGGTACTAATTTAAGGCTGGGTGAACCCGGAAGCCGTCGATCAGGATCGAACTCCATCTATTATCCTTTGCAGTCCAGTTCACTAACCACTGAGCTATCGCTGCTCCCTTCCAACTTGGAATGCCATAACAAACATTTATTTTTTATCTTCATGGACACAAACCATTTTTGATTGAGAGAATCTGCCATGAGTTCAACCTAAGCTAGTAGTATACCTAGACCTCAAGAGTGCAGCAAGTGGTTCCATGGAGGGTGTCACTAATCGTACCACAAGGAGTGGCGGCGACAAGGTCATTCTTACACTCGGGAAGTTAGTGGCAAACCCAGTTACAGGAGATCTAACTGTTCACGGAAACAAACATCGTTCGTGTTTCCTTAGAACAATGCGTATGTTTAGCTGTAACATAACAAACATAACAGTCTGTCTGTCCATATCATTATCATGTGACATGCCTCTTGTCGCAGGCGATTATCTCTCTCCACATCTCTCGGTCCTTCATGCATCTCATATTTTCAGTCGGTGGTCTTTTATCTGTCTGTCTTTCTGTTTCTCTGTCTCTCCATCCGTCCGTCCATCCACCGAACCACCCATATATTTACATTTATCCACCGTTCCTCTCCATCCATCCATCCATCCATCCACCATCCATGCATCCATCAATCCTATGGTATTTATCATATCCAATCGTATCCTATCTGATCTTATCCTATCTAATCTTATTCTGTTTAATCTTATCTTATAAAATCTTATATTATTTTAGCTTATCTTATCTAATCGGATCTAGTATTGTGTTATCTAATGTAATATTATTCTATTTATTTATCCTATCTGATTTATCTATCCATAATATCTTTCTATCTATCTATCTATCTATCTATCTATCTATCTATCTATCTATCTATCTATCTATCTATCTATCTATCTATCTATCTATCTATCTATCTGTCTGTCTGTCTGTCTGTCTGTCTGTCTGTCTGTCTGTCTGTCTGTCTGTCTGTCTGTCTGTCTGTCTGTCTGTCCGTCCGTCCGTCCGTCCGTCCGTCCGTCCGTCCGTCCGTCCGTCCGTCCGTCCGTCCGTCCGTCCGTCCGTCCGTCCGTCTGTCTGTCTGTCTGTCCGTCCGACTGTCCGTCCGACTGTACGTCCGTCCGTCCGTAACCCACGCTCCCGCAATTCAATCAATGTTGCATTCCGATATATCTTGACTCTGATTACAAAGACACACATTATTTAGATATGCATCTTTAATAATGAACACATAAGCAATAACTAACATCAAGCAGAAATGATATAGCTGATACGAGAACTGTGTGTTCTCCCCTTACAAACATCGAAATGTGTAGTAATCAATGTGCGTTGTGACAGTTGTGTCCGCCTGCTTTAGTGCCGTGATGTAAATGCACATTAATTTATCCCTGCCCATCTCCATAAAAATAAATAAAATAGAAACTCAAAAGCTGCTGCAAACGTCTGTGATCAAATAAGCTTCAACATGAGTGTTGGATATCTTGCATTTGAAATGGCTCTTTTTGCCCGCAGATCTATGTTATCGCTTGTTGCCTCTTGCGTCTCTGTGTCTATTATTGCCCTCTGATGTCTTTGTTATTGTCTTATATTGCCCTCGGAGCTGTAAGTTGATGTTCATAATTGCCTTCTGTTGTGTGTCAATATTCTTGACGTTCGTTTATAGTTATCACTTGTTGTATATGATAATCTGATTTCTCTGTTAGCATTCCATGTTATTGTGGAGGTTACCCTTATTTGCTTGAAGCAATTTTTCTTTCTATCTTTATTTCCGGCACTATTTTCTTTCTTATAAAGCATTCCTCCTTCCCTCCCTCCCTTTCGTCCTTCCTATCTTTCGAAATTCTCTCTCTCTCTCTCTTTCTCTCTCTCTCTCACTCTCTCTCTTTCTCTCTCTCTCTCTCTCTCACTTAGAGATGTGTAAAGACGAAGTGTCATCTACGTCAGCAGTAAATTATAAATGTTATATATCTGTCTGTTTTTGTGTCTGTCTTTAAGATGGGGAAGAATAAGTATTACATATTTGATGTCGATGTTTCAGAAGAGTGTGTCAATGCCCTGGGCATGCATTCCAATGGCATCCCGGACAAAGCCATCACAGCCAGCTCGTCCTACGACAAAGCGTCCGTGGGCCCAGAAAATGCACGGTGAGTGATCTAGTTTCCTTCATGATTGTAACTTTCGTGGCTACTAGCGTATTGTAATCAGTGATTCATGTGCATTCAAGGACATCAAAAACACATGCATTTGTTTTCTGTGTATAACTTTAGACATCAGTATTACTAAATGAAATAAATCGCTAGGCTATTGACATATATCTTGTATGGTGGCCCCAAGAGACTTCGCTGTTCATCATACTCCAGTGTTGGGATTGGTTTGCAGTTGTTATTTTGTTTATTTAATTACTTTATATGAACTTCCGGTATATGGTGGATAGGCGGCGGGAACATGAAAAGTGTTCCTTGTTGCAGTTTCCTCATATTCCAAGTCCGGCTTGTTGCAGGAGCTACTGAGTTAAGTGCTCTGTGCACACCGTGAGCTGTGTGTCTCATCCCTTTTGATCATGTTCGATATTCCAATTGCTTACGATGAATGATGATATCGTATGATAGGGAATAGTTAGCTGTGTTCACTTTCTGCGTGGTTTCGCCTTATGTCTTTTGGCGTGTGCTGAGATTGCAACGATGGGGACTACAGTTACCTTTCTTTGTTTGGGAGATGAGATATTAAATCGGATGATTACGCTGGCACGGGCGGTTGAGCAATTATGGATTTTAATCGTTTGCAGTGATACCGGGGCCTTCCATAACCAAATAACCAAGTTATTTTGCTTATGACATACATATTCTTCAGAAGTTCCTCATTAAGGCGTTGAACAGGCGATATTTCAAGAATGTAAATACAAAGTAACACACTTCTGACAGACAAGAGCAGATTATTCTACTGGCATGGCTTATTATAGAGCGATTATCGGTAGTTGGTACACTACTTTACATTCCTTTTTTTTTTGGTAAGCTTTTGAGGCCACCATCAGTATCTACCTACCAGTCCAGACTGTAAATGGATGTTACCAGCCTTGAAGTAATGCTTTCTTTCAAATTTATTAATCTTCATTTTATTAATCTTCAATTTACTGATCTTTTCATTTTGGTCAGGCTGCGCTCTTTCAGATCCTCGCACAAAGTCAGTGATAAACATCCTTCCCTCCTGCTTGGGTGAATTCAGCTTGAATACCAACACACACTGATGATTGCAGAACGCACTCCATTTAGCATAGATTCTGGTTCTATCGTTTTCCTCATTTACAGTCGTTGAAATATTGAGTTATTTGTGGGTCATCATCATTGCACTCCAAACATGTCCATAGGTGCTCAGATACCATCATCAACAAGTCTCGCATTGTCCAGCGACTGACGACTCCAGTTCTGTGTTGGTTGACAAGTCTTCTTACACGGCCACTAATTTTCTCGTTTCTGGCTGTGCCCATCTTAACTCCCATCACTTTCATCAGAATGAGTGACGTGGACTGATGTTTGTCGAAGTCCTGTTTTCCATTCATATCTCAGTACTGTAAAGTATCTTCATACATTGCTCTAGAAGTATTCGTTCCATCATGCAATGTACCTTTGTATTCAGTTATTGTGTTGCCACTGCGGTCATTAAATACTTTGGACTGATGGTCTGAAATAGGACGTTTTTCTGATCTCTGAACATTTCTCCGTCTCTCACTATCTTATAGAGATCTTCTATTCTATATACTGTTTTTTTTTCTCTTTCCTGATTTCTCTTCTAACTGTTCTTGTATAGTTTCTGTAGTCATTCCCCATCCCCTTTCTTAAATGGAAGTCAGTGGGTTTTTTTTTCGAGATGTGGTTCCGTTTCTGATGCACTTTTCTGGAGATAATGTTTTAAACTGAGGAGATGAGCATGTCTCTTGCAAGTGTGACTGTCTCGTCTGATGGTATGTCTTTTTGTATTGCGGTGAGAGAATCAAATGTGTTTTGTACTTCGATGTTATTCTCCAGTGGTCTAGAATTTGTGTCAAAGTGTATTAGACGCACCACTTTCACCACTTTTGTAAAGCCTGGTTTTGAAATCTGCCATTAAGAATTCATGACGAGAGTTGCATTCTATACCTGGTAGTGTTGTAGCTGGTAGTGTTGTAGCTGATAGTATTGTAGCTGGTAGTGTTGTAGCTGATCTCACTGCTGATCTCCATATTTGCTGGACCAAGATGGCGTCTATTTCATTGTTGAGGTTTTACTATTTGGAGACACTCGCGAATACAATCTTCTTGATTGTTTTAAGACAATATTGACAATAGCAAGGTTGTCCTCATATGAAGGTTGCCCTCATGTCAAGGTTGTCCTCATATGAAGGTTGCCCTCATGTCAAGGTTGTCCTCATATGAAGGTTGCCCTCATGTCAAGGTTGTCCTCATATGAAGGTTGCCCTCATGTCAAGGTTGTCCTCATGTCAAGTTGTCATCATATCAAGGTTTTCCTCATGTCAAGGTTGACCTCATGTCAAGGTTGTCCTCTTGAGAAAATTCTATTAGCTTCTTCCTCTCTGGTGTTTTTACATCCCATGCCAAAAGGCCATAAAACCTACCTTCATCCTTCTGCTTTTCTGTGCCACTTTTTGCGTTGAAATTACCCATGTTAGTTCACATGTCTGATTTACTCTTATATTCTATGGTTTTCTGTATGCTTATGAAAGTCGTCCATTTATTTATCAATTTTCTGCTGTTGTTGGTATGTATGCTTGTAATACATTTATGAGAGAGAGAGAGAGAGAGTGAGAGATGACATATTTGCGTGTAACACATTTATGAGAGAGATACAACATATTTGCATGTAACACAATTATGAGAGAGATACAACATATTTGCATGTAACACAATTATGAGAGAGAGAGAGATTTTATATATATATATATATATATATATATATATATATATATCACATTTATGAAAGAGAGAGAGATACAACATATATACTTCTAAAACTGTATGTGGTTAGTGAACTAGACTACAAAGGACAAGTGGTCGATTTCGATCCTGACCGACGGTTTCCGGGTTCACCCAGCCTTAAATGGGTACCAGATTTTTTTCTGGGAAAGTAAAGCGGCACGAGCGTAATACCGACCACATTACCCCAAAATTCATGTGCCGAAGGTCTGTAAAAATTATGGTCACTAACACCATATTCCATATGCGGCACTTGGCGTGACGGGGGCTCTTTACTTTATTTTTTTTTAAATTATAAGCTAATTGTCACTGAGTGGACTGTCACCAAGGAGAGCTAATTGTCACTGAGTGGACTGTCATCAAGGAGAGCTAATTGTCACTGAGTGGACTGTCACCAAGGAGAGCTAATTGTCACTGAGTGGACTGTCACCAAGGAGAGCTAATTGTCACTGAGTGGACTGTCACCAAGGAGAGCTAATTGTCACTGAGTGGACTGTCACCAAGGAGAGCTAATTGTCACTGAGTGGACTGTCACCAAGGAGAGCTAATTGTCACTGAGTGGACTGTCATCAAGGAGAGCTAATTGTCACTGTGTGGACTGTCACCAAGGAGAGCTAATTGTCACTGTGTGGACTGTCACCAAGGAGAGCTAATTGTCACTGATTGACTTTGGAGAGTTACATGTTTTCTTAGTCAGGATGAACCCTACACTTCATTGTCTGCTGTGTTCCTGTCCTGAAACAAGCATTTCCTGTTGAGTCTCAAAATGACCTTTTTCTCCTACATTTCTCTGCTATGAAATGCTTATAATATTCACTATTGTAACTGCCCGTTTCTTTTTATTTATTTCTAGTCACTTTCCAGGATAGAGATGCCTAACATACCAGGTTCCCTTTCTTATTTTGATTGATTTTTATGTTCGGAAAAATGGCTTATTTCAAAAATACAGTCGAGCTTTTATCCGCCATCAGCATTACTTGCTATGTTATTGATCACTTCCGAAGCTCGCGTATTTGATCTGTCTGGCTTAGGAACCCCACCTTCAGATGTTTGAGATATATTCTGTTTGATTGTCATGACACCATGGCAGTAGTTTGCCGTTGATTTCTGTTTGCTTATTTCTGGCCACTCAAAAACTTTGGGCTTTGATACCCAGCTGGTCCATCCATTGAGCGTTGTTGGCTGTGTTGATTATCTGACACCTGTCAGCAGCCGTGTGTCCTGTTGAAGTGGGACTTCTTCCCTATTTTACCCTTTGTTGTTTAGCTGGCCAACCAAAGTCGTTGTCCTGGGTGTGACGCTGTCGTACATGTGCAGACTTTGAGAATATGCAGATTTTGGGAATATGCAGACTTTGGGAATATGCAGATTTTGGGAATATGTAGACTTTGTGAATATGCAGACTTTGGGAATATGCAGATTTTGGGAATATGCAGACTTTGGGAATATGCAGATTTTGGGAATATTCAGACTTTGGGAATATGCAGACTTTGGAAACTATTTATTGATAGAACATGTGCATGTGAATGTTGCACTTTAATTCAGTTTGTTTTAATAATTGTTAAAAGGATTTGTAGTCATTATAAGAATATATTCTATTCTATTAGTTAGTGGAAACAAGTTTCATTGCAGTTGGGGCATCTCCATATCCGCTCCACCGTCTTGGCAGTTCTCGAAGCGTATTGCAATGTCCGTTTCTCTCATAGAATAACGCATTTTTTCACCATAAAAGTCACTGAGAATTAAGAGCGGTCTACTTCTATTTTTTGATGACTCAACTTCTTGCACTCATTATCAGCTCATTCCTTCATAAACGGATCTGTGTGGCACTTGTTTAAATGTGACAGGTACACTTCTAAAATAACGGTACAGTCTAATATAGAGCTCATCGTTATCTCCAGTTCTATTCAATGCCCACACTTGGAGAATCCCAAACGAGCAGATCACGGGCCGGGCAATGACTTATGCCAATGTTGTTGTGGTGAAGGACAGGGATGATACCAGGACCAGGTTGTTGGAAAACTGCAGACAGAACCCGACTGCTGAAGCTTGTGTTGTAGGGAGGCAGAAGTACAGGTCAACCCGACTGCTGAAGCTTGTGTTGTAGGGAGGCAGAAGTACAGGTCAACCCGACATGTGTTACAATAGGGTTCTCTCTAACATCCGTAAATCATCTGTGACATCATCAACTGTGAGTTCATGTTCAGAGGTCGTGGAGAGGATTAACTAATGAAATACATAGGAGTCTAGTTTGATCTGAGTGTTACTTTGCCAAGTACATAGATCAAGTAATTAAGCTATGAACGCTGGGAAGGGCTCAAGCTGCAATCTCAGCGGGATACTGTGAACACCGTCACTTTGTTCTTTTATATACAAGGACTGGTTCTTTCTGTGATTGAGAATTCTCAAGCTATTCTGACAGTCATATACAGATAGAAATATAGGAAAGATTGCAAAAGAAGGTCCATGTGCATCATTATTGAATGCACGAAAGACGTATCATGTAAAGCTATGCGTTTACTCTTTGATTTCCCCGCTATGAAAGACTGGACAAAAACGTGTCGATGACGTACGTTTCTTCAAGTCCGAGTTGACATGAAACATCCGCTGCACAGTGAGATCAGGAGTTGACACGAAACATCCGCTGCACAGTGAGATCAGGAGTTGACATGAAACATCCACTGCACAGTGAGATCAGGAGTTGACACGAAACATCCACTGCACAGTGAGATCAGGAGTTGACATGAAACATCCGCTGCACAGTGAGATCAGGAGTTGACATGAAACATCCACTGCACAGTGAGATCAGGAGTTGACACGAAACATCCACTGCACAGTGAGATCAGGAGTTGACATGAAACATCCGCTGCACAGTGAGATCAGGAGTTGACATGAAACATCCACTGCACAGTGAGATCAGGAGTCAGTAAGGTAGCAGGTTAAAGAGAGAAGAGTTCATAGGTCAATTATATTGTTCAATAGATTTGTTAACTTTAAAACATAGAACATAGTGAGGAGTGAGTGCGAATGACAGCAAAATGAATTGTACAGCATACCTTCTAAATATATATCAAACTGAACAAAGTGAATTGTACAGCCTACCTTCTAAATATATATCAAACTGAACAAAGTGAATTGTGCAGCCTACCTTCTAAATATCTATCAAACTGAACAAAGTGAATTATACAGCCTACCTTCTAAATATATATCAAACTGAACAAAGTGAATTATACAGCCTACCTTCTAAATATATATCAAACTGAACAAAGTGAATTGTACAGCCTACCTTCTAAATATCTATCAAACTGAACAAAGTGAATTATACAGCCTACCTTCTAAATATCTATCAAACTGAACAAAGTGAATTATACAGCCTACCTTCTAAATATCTATCAAACTGAACAAAGTGAATTGTACAGCCTACCTTCTAAATATATATCAAACTGAACAAAGTGAATTATACAGCCTACCTTCTAAATATCTATCAAACTGAACAAAGTGAATTATACAGCCTACCTTCTAAATATCTATCAAACTGAACAAAGTGAATTGTACAGCCTACCTTCTAAATATCTATCAAACTGAACAAAGTGAATTGTACAGCCTACCTTCTAAATATCTATCAAACTGAACAAAGTGAATCCAGAAAACTCAACCTAGTGCAGAAATACAGGCTTGGTATTTTTTTAGAATTCTTCTGAGGCTGAAGTAGTCATATACATAGATGGGTTCGTTGGTCCGCACATTCGGAGCTAATGGACCTTTTCAGCATGTGTCGGGGTTGGTGGGGTGGGGCAAGGTCAAGGAAGGCGGTGGCTGGTTACCTTTACTACAATTAGTTTGACATTGAAGGTCAAGGCTAACGCTATAGCTTGGTTTGAGACAGACTTTAGCCAATATATACATTGTCAGTGGTTCAGTGAGTTTGCTCGCGAAAATAAGATTTGTTTGAAAGCACTCCGAATCGATCAGACCCCTTTTTTTAGACTCATCAGTCTCTCAATGTCCCACCCTTCTTCTTCTCATCTCTTAAGAAATGAAGAACAAACTTGGTGATGTCCTCTTTGTCCAGAACCAGGCCACACTCAGTGCTAGAGCTGCCAGTGAGCTTATCGGCTTGTTTCACCCCCGTGGACATTAGCGTGTCTTGGACAGCACGCCCAGGTTAATGAACTCAAAGTAGAGCCTTCCGAGCGCTGCATCCACACCTGCTGCTGACACTGTCAATCTTCTGTATTCATACTTAGGGAGTTCATCAAAAACACTGTCTGGATCTATTTCTGTGTAACCAATCATGTTATCGTCGCTATTGTTGCTTCTATCTTCTGTATTCATACTTAGGGAGTTCATCAAAAAGACTGTCTTGATCTATTTCTGTGTAACCAATCATGTTATCGTCGCTAGTGTTGCTTCTATCTTCTGTATTCATACTTAGGGAGTTCATCAAAAAGAGTGTCTGGATCTACGTTCTGTGTAACCAATCATGTTATCGTCGCTAGTGTTGCTTCTATCTGCTGGACACCGTAATGTTACACTTGCCAGATTCCCTAGACACTTTACTGCCATATTGGTATTGCCACAAAACCCAACCGCAGCGCTATCAGTGGGGTACAAAACCACCTATGTAGGTGATGGGGTCCTGAGATGACAACATTTTTTCGATAGATTCCGTATTACGACCACAGTAGCTCAGTAAACCCTGTTGCCACCACTCCCTACCGAGCTGAATGATTGCTTTGGTTAGCTTCTTATTTTTCCCCCTCTGTTACTTCTACCCAATTCTTGCCAGCTCTAATGTCATTAGAGTCATATACTCTCCTTATGGACTTCTGCGCTTCGGCCATCCAGGATTTTCCATCCCTGAGGAGCCTGCCTTTAGTGGCACACAATTTTGAATGCAAGGCCTGATTTATGTTCCTTATAACATTCAAATAGCCCAGACCTGCGTCGCACTCTCATGCTCGCTAAGTGAAGTAGTAGGAACAACAGATTGGTGTATCTCTGGTGGGTCCCACTGAACACTTTCCAACCTTGCAATCTGAGTTGACGAGAGAGTGAGCATACCAACACCATAACCCAGAACAGATAGCACCAAAGTCTGTATAAGCAGAATGGCAACGATTGCTGGAGGTTTGACATGGTTCTGATCTTGATCGCGCTGAGACCGTTCCCTGCCGTTTGAATGACTTTGCTATAATGGGGTGATTGAAAGAAAGGGTCCATTGAAATGTTATTTCTCAAATATTTAATAGTCGGACTCCTCACAATGTGTTCACCATGACAGTTTATGACTGGGAGGGTGTCTATATAACTATTTTGTTATTCAACGAACATTACATGATATAAGCCTTATTTTGTGTTTAATGAGTGTTGTTTTGTTATTGCACCAAGTTGTCATTTGATCCACTCCTTTTTTTCAGTTGCCTAACCATTTTTGCTCTGTCATGACCATGTACATAAGTCGTAACTTAAAAGCCAGAAATAAGACGAGAGTGCCGCTGCTCGATACTATTCCTTTGTGCCACTTTGGCAGTGCATATATTAAAGTGTACATATTTAATGTGTACACAATAACGATCACGGCCCAACAGCTGGATGGGAGGGGAAGAACTATGACTTTTGCTGATGATATTCTGGTATATCGACAGGGAAGAGACAGACAGGGAATCGCCTCCACAATGCAAGACGATCGCATTTCTTCCTGGTGTGGGGTTTCATGTGCCTTGGTTAATCCTAATAAAGCATCAGTTTCATGGTTCTCCCTTAACAATCATATCGTTAATACGACCACACCGGTAGTACGAATGGGAGCTGATGAGGTGACCAGGGACAAGTTGATGACATACCTCGGAGTTAAGTTTGATCGCAACCTGTGTTTTCGGGACCACGTCGACCATGTGATAACAAAATCCCGCAAAGGATTAGCCGCCTTGAAGGTCATGGCAGCTGCCAACATCGAGCAGAGGCTACTTACTCTTCTGTTCCAGGGATTAGTCCTCGCACCAATCGAGTATGCCCTGGCCATTCTTACTGTCAGTACGACTCAAATTGATAGGCTGGAGAAAATACAAAATGAAGCCATGCGCATTATTCTGGGATGTACGAGGGACACTCCCTGTGTGGCAATGAGGTATCTTCTTGACTTTCCAACCATGGATGACAGAATCAAGATCTGGAGAGCACGAGCATACCTGAAGATTAGTACAGATACAGAGCATCCATTGCACCACGTGCTCAACACAGAGAAAGGTACCAGGCTAAAAAGAGGCAAATCATGGGTGGGCCGAGCAGAAGATGTCATCAAACAGGTCTGTGGGCTTACCAATCTCAGCGTTGGTGAGGAGTGGATACCGGTGCCTACGTCATTCAAGGGGACTTTCTCGTGTATTGTCACACTCGACAGGAAAAGTAGGGAACAGAACCCGGTCGTGGTTAATGCTGAGGTCAACGGTCTCATCTGCGATAACACCGATGAGAAAGATGCAGTCATCTATACAGACGGATCTGTAAGACGACACGAAAGAAGTGCATGGGCATTTACAGCACGTTCGGCAGGCAGAATGGCCAAGGAAGACAGTGGTGCATACGCCATGACCACGAGTAGCATGACAATGGAGGTGATGGCAGTGACCAAGGCATTCAAATGGTTAGAGTCACAAGACTACATCCACGCATGTATACTGAGTGATTCGATGAGCATGATTAAAAAAGTGGAGGCGGGCTTTGTACGCATGCAATGGGTAGAGTCGTTGCAGAAATCCAAAATACGTAAGGTCACCTTTGTCTATGTCCCTGGACATGCGGGAGTGCGGGGAAATGAGAGAGCGGACAGGTTGGCTAGCTGCGCTGTCGTTGAGGACGGGCAACCGATGGATCGGGCGGACATCATCAATGCACTCCGAGATGTGGGAAGAGCACGGGACTTCGACAAACACAGATCAACGTCGCTTCTTCGGATGATGGAAATGGGAGTTAAGATGGGCACAGCCAGAAATGAGAAACTTGGTGGCCGTGTAATAAGACTTATCAACCAACATAGAACTGGAGTCGTCAGTCGCTGGACACTGAGGGAATTGCTGAGGAGGGTATCTGAGCACCTATGGACATGTTCGGAGTGCAATGATGATGACCCGCAAATAACTCAATAACTCAATATTAAAGTAAGCACGGTGACGTGATACGGTGATCTTTAAGGCAACTCTAGTGAGATATATCGCGATTCAGGTGTGACCACGTACCGCCTCTTTCATTCGTATCACCACCGATACCACCCAGCGCATCCACTTTCCATAAGGAAAACTAATTTGGACTTTGAATGATTCAGATTTCTAGCCGTCTCCTGGAACGAATTAAGTTCGAAGTACAAAACACCACTGTACACGTATTGAAAATAAATATGGACATTTATATATATATAATATATTATCTCAATATCATATATCAATTCGTTATAAATACGCATTTAAATACAGACTCTGCTGAGTTTGCAAAATGTTGACACTGAAATATCTCAAGACATCACAGATCAGGACGAGAGTCTGTTGTGATATGATTATCACTGTTTCATGTCTGTCAGTGTGTTTACCTTTTATTTTCTGCCAGTTTTAACATCTCCTTTACATACATTTACTATCAAATCACTAATGTTAAAATTAATGAATTAATTAATGCTACATGCATATGTCGGTTGGCTTACCACGGCAACAGCCGGGGTTCGTACCCTGGCGAGGACACCTGGGTTTTACTAATTCCCTAAAAATTAGTGGGAGCCGTGATAGCTCAGTGGTTAGTGAACTGGACTACTACGGACAAGGGGTAGGGTTCGATCCCAACCGACGGCTCCGGGTTCACCCAGCCTTAAATGGGTACCGGATTTTTCTGGGAAAGTAAAGCAGCACGGGCGTAATACCGACCACATTACCCAAAAATCATGTGCTGAAGGTCTGTAAAATATAGGGTCACTAACACCATATTTCCCTATACGCCACTTGGCGTGACGGGGGGTACTTTACTTTTTTTTTACATGCATATGTGGAAGCCGCGATAGCTCAGTGGTTAGTGAACTGGACTACAAAGGACAAGAGGTAGGTTCGATCCTAACCGACGGGTTCCGGTTCACCCAGCCTTTAATGGGTACCGGATTTTTTTTCTGGGAAAGTAAAGCAGCACGGGCGTAATACCGACCTGGGAATCTGAAGGTCTGTAACATTCATGGTCACTAACACCATATTCCTATACGCCACTTGGCGTGACGGGGGTACTTTCCTTTTTCTTCTATATGCACACGTACTGATGGCAGTTTATATAGTTATCAAGTTGTTCTCAACATTTCGGACGTACAAGAATGTGCATATATTTTCAAACCTTTGAATGTAATTAATCAATTAATGATAATGTTTTTAAGTTTTACAGTTTGTTTTTCCTTACAGGATTCGCCATGAGAAAAAGGGCGGTGCGTGGTGTCCCAGGCGACAGATAGAAGAGAACGTGTACGAGTACTTGCAGATAGACCTCGGTAAACTCATGGTCATCACCAAAGTGGAGACTCAGGGACGATTCGGTAACGGACAGGTAAGAATGTCAATGTTCAGTTCATGTCAGAAATTGTGAATGTTCATCCCGTAACGTAAATTGTTTGAATAGACCGAGATGAAACTGAAATGTTTTGCTCCTAGCTTCAATTCATCATCATCATCGATTGCCGTCTCCACAATGAAGGTTGACTAGGAGCTCCATTCTGTTCTGTTTCTTGCTTTGATGGTGCAGGTTGTCATATTGACTTGTTCATCTTTTGATGTTACTCGTCCATGTTAGTCTTGGGCTGCCTCTGCCTCTTTTACCTTGTATTTTCCCTTCCAATATTACTTTTAGTAGGCTGTTGTGTCTTTTAACATGCCCCAAAAATTTCATTTGTGTTGTCTTAATTGTATTTAGTCTCTTTTTTATTTTTAGTTGTTTTAAAACTTCATCGTTTGTTTTCTTTTCTTTCCATCCAATTCTACCTATTCTTCTATAAATCCACATTTTAAAGGCTTCAATTCTCTGTTCTGTTTTCTTGTCTAATGTCCATGTTTCTGCACCATACAGGAATATTGAGAAGATATACTATATTTGCTATTTTTAGTTTTAGCCCTGGTGTTATTTGTTTTGATGTTAGTATGTTCTTCATGGCATTAAAATTACTTTTTGCCATTCCTATTCTTTTGTTTATTTCAGTTGTACATTTCCATAACTGGTTATAGTATGTCCCAGATAGTTGTAGTTCTGAACTGTCTCCAGGTGTATTTCTTCAACTTTGATATTTATTTGTAGGTCTTGAGAATCTTCTTTGTTTATGATCATAGTTGTAGTCTTTTAGATATTCATATCTAGTCCATAATTTTTGCTTGTCATGTTTATTTAATTAAGTATTGTTGTAGATCTTTAGAATTTTTCTGCTAGTAGAACAATATCGTCAGCATATCTTAGGTTATTGATTATCTTTCCATTAATGTTTAGGCCTGGAATCTCTGAGATGTTTTTAAAGATTTGCTCAGTGTATAGATTGAACAAGCTTGGTGATAGGATGCATCCCTGTCTTACTCCTCTTTTTATATCAATGGGTGTAGAGTTCTCCTTGTTATATTTTATTATTGCTGTTTGCTCCCAGTATAGATTACATATTAGTCGTATGTCCATGTCATCTAGATGTATCTCTTTTAGGCATTCTATAAGTTGATTATGGTGTATTCTATCAAAAGCTTTGGTGTTGTCTATGAAGCAGGCATATATTGGTTTGTTTACTTCTGTGTACTTTTCAATCAATGTTCTCATGCTGAATATGGCTTCTTTTGTCCCACTGTTTTTCCTGAATCCAAATTGTTGCTCATCTAATGCAGTATTGATTTTATTCTGAATCCTTCCCTGTATAACTTTTAGTAAAATTTTTGTTACCTGGCTCATTAGGCTTATTGTTCTAAATCACTGCCTTCAACTGTTCAATATTTCAATTATTCAATTTAGAGAGCTTCAATTATTTTTTAAATTTGTATTCTTTAACTTCTGAGGAACGCTGCTATCGACGCAGAATCTAATTTGTAAATCGCTGATAAACGATATTGCTGTCCATTACGAAAAAAAGACGGAATCTTTTGTTTTTGTAAAGATCTCTTTTTTTTAGAATTACTTTCCAGATATCGGACAGTGATTTCTCTTAACTCTTTACGTACGTTTCGCCGCATAGAGCGTCACTCTCAATTTGATTAGTGTGAAGCGTCATTAAACCATATTCTTTTTATATGTCTGGTATCATCTTGGTATTGGTGAAATCTAATACCTTGTCCAAAATCTAAACATTCATATATAATATGTTATATGTTAGATACATATCAATATGTAGATTGATTCTCAAAACCATGATAACTTTTGTCTCTGAAATCTCTTCCGTTGCCTTGATATAAAGCTTCCCTACGGAAACAGTTAATAAATATCAGGTTTAGATCGAAATTAGCCGCGTTCAGAGGTTATATTTTAATTTTAAATTGGTGTAACTTTCTAGTTATATTTCTCCTGTTATATTTGTCATGTTCTCAGCTTCCAGTGGAAACTGGAACCCTCGTATCCATATGGATTATTTGAAAGACTTCCACAGCGTTGAAAAGTTAACTTTACAACTTGTATATATTAAACAATAATGCATGTAAAGTCCTAGTTAAGGGACATATATTATTTCAGTTCGAAAGAGTAAGGTCCCCTTGGCCTTAAGTCAATTTCACTTTATTCGGTGCTTCTCTAATCTGTCATTAGAAGATCTATAATTGTAAAGGGAAACAAGGCAAGGGTCAAAGGGAAACAAGGCAAGGGTCAAAGGGAAACAAGGCAAGGGTCAAAGGAAACAAGGCAAGGGTCAAGTGTAAAATCTTCTTTCCTAACCCTAGCCCAACGGTCGTCAAAACCTTTCCGTCAACGGAGCCTTAACTCGTAAATCACCACAACAGCACTTTATATAAAAAAATGTAATAAAAAAAACACATATATTAATAGCACTTTAACAGCATATTTAGCACGTGATATTGCTTGCGGAGGTAAATAAACTAACGTTTTAGGTATAAATTAAATAGATTAAGAGTGACAAAATATCAGCTATACTAGGCAACGTAATTTATGGCATATTTGGTAGAACAACGATAGCAGCAAGTCAGCAAAACTATGTCAGTGATTCATGATTAGCATTAGGATCGGTGAACAAGAGGTGACCATAACCTTACTCCACCTCACCTACAGGTAGACAGTCTAGAAAGGTTGTAAGGATCATTGAGGAAATATCAAACAAATGAGGCCGCGGTAGAGATTGACATGTTGGTTCTACAAACAGAGATGTGACATATTTTGCAGTTGTCTGCTACAGCTAAACCACATTTTCTTCAGTGGGCTGGAAGAAAAAGAAGGAAAGAAAAGAAAAAGAAAAGAGGAAAGAAAAGAACAAAGAAAAGAAGGAAAGAAAAGAAAAAAAAAGATCTGTAGTGTCAACATGCAGTGATGTCTGCAATACATGCCGCTGTGGCACGCAAGGTTTCTGTTTTTGAGATTGTGGTTCTGCCCTATGTGCCGTCTTCAGCTCGAAAGGACAATAGATAGATAGATAGATAGATAGATAGATTAGATTAGATTAGATTAGATTAGATTAGATTAGATTAGATTAGATTAGATTAGATTAAGATTAAGATTAGATTTAGATTTAGATTTAGATTTAGATTTAGATTTAGATTTAGGTTGGGTTGGGTTGGGTTGGGTTGGGTTGGGTTGGGTTGGGTTGGGGTTGGGTTGGGTTGGGTTGGGTTGGGTTGGGTTGGGTTGGGTTGGTAGATAGATAGATAGATAGATAGATAGATAGATAGATAGATAGATAGATAGATAGATAGATAGATAGATAGATAGATAGATAGATTAGATTGACGGACGGACGGACGGACGGACGGACGGACGGACGGACAGACAGACAGCCATCACAGCCAGACAGCCATCACAGCCAGACAGACAAGACAAGACAAGACAGACAGACAAGACAGACAGCCAGCCAGCCAGACAGCCAGACAGACAGACAGACAGCCAGACAGACAGACAGCCAGACAGACAGACAGCCAGACAGACAGACAGCCAGACAGACAGACAGCCAGACAGACAGCCAGACAGACAGCCAGACAGCCAGACAGACAGACAGACAGACAGTGTCAACATTGTAGTCAGCTGTGATCACCCAAAACTATGATTCTCCATTCCTTACCAGGTAATAGGCTTAACTTATTAGCAATTTATTGTTTTGTACCCATTTTCATTCTACCCTTTTCTTCCCCCCCCCCCCCCCAAAAAAAAAAAAAAAAAAAAAAAAACTCATTTTTGACCACTCTCCATTTGTGACCCAAACAGTTCAATGGTCACAGGTTTTGTCAGTGAGTTTTATTGTTTATGAGTTGTATTAGCTTTCCACAACAGCAGCATTTCCCCCTGTCCCATAAACACACACACCTTAAATATATTGTTGACAAAATATGAACTAACCGGACATCTTATCCAGGGTAAAGAGTTCGTCACTTCATATCTCCTTGAGTACCAGAGAGAGGATGAGGGAACTTGGTTCAGATACAGAAACAGGAACTCCGATGAGGTACGTCACAGGACCTCTTTATATTCCTGTCTACAAAATGAGCATTTCCACATAAATATTTGTCTGTGCTTGTGTGCTCATTATGTTAGCACTTTTACTGTGAGGTACAATGATCACAAACTGTGTCTTGTATGACATAAATAATATTTATTGGAAACTAATGAAGAAATAAACAAAAATAGAAAGAGTATACACGTGCAAATGTTATATATGATCAATAGAGGCTTTGTGTGGTCTAGTGGTATGACATCAGCCTCTGGACAAGAAGCCTGAGGTTCGATTTCCACGGCAGGTAGTGGAAACAATTATTTAACAAAATAAATAATAAATAAAATAAAATTCATGGTTTTACCCTCTCATGGTCTCTGGGTAGTGCTAATGTTTAGCCCTCTTGGAAAACGATGAAAAAAAAAGAACCATGAAAAGAAAAGTTTCATGTGCTTTCTATGTACATTAAAGAACTCTTGGCCGTTGGAAATCGAAAAGAGGGGGCCAAAAATGGCTGCTGCTGGGGCAAAATGAATAGGAGAAATCGACCCAAAATGTTAAAATTCTCGATGATAAAAAAAATATGAAAGTACCTCTGAAGTTGAAGAATATCTGCCTGTGTGGTGAGGGACACCTGAGCATATGACAGGCAGTGTAAAAAATATGAAAAAGTGATATTTATGCAAGATTCAGTCCCTTGGGACTTCACTAGAGATATAAAGCTAATGAGCACTAACAAACAACAACAATGTAGAGATATAAAGCTAATGAGCACTAACAAACAACAACAATGTAGAGATATAAAGCTAATGAGCACTAACAAACAACAACAATGTAGAGATATAAAGCTAATGAGCACTAACAAACAACAACAATGTAGAGATATAAAGCTAATGAGCACTAACAAACAACAACAATGTAGAGATATAAAGCTAATGAGCACTAACAAACAACAACAATGTATGATAGAGATATATATGGGAACCAGAGGGTAAAAGAAAAAGAATCGAACTAGAAAAACACTAAAAATAACACCGAAGTGAGAGGCAACAACAGCATGCATCAGCTCCTTCATTGAGATTGACAACTTGCCCAGAATAGAAACTTGTGGTGAGATACAATGCGGGTCCTGTGCACAGTCTGATGCTTGATACAATGCGGGTCCTGTGCACAGTCTGATGCTTGATACAATGCGGGTCCTGTGCACAGTCTGATGCTTGATACAATGCAGGTCCTGTGCACAGTCTGATGCTTGATACAATGCGGGTCCTGTGCACAGTCTGATGCTTGATACAATGCGGGTCCTGTGCACAGTCTGATGCTTGATACAATGCGGATCCTGTGCACAGTCTGATGCTTGATACAATGCGGGTCCTGTGCACAGTCTGATGCTTTAATACAATGCGGGTCCTGTGCACAGTCTGATGCTTGATACAATGCGGGTCCTGTGCACAGTCTGATGCTTGATACAATGCGGGTCCTGTGCACAGTCTGATGCTTGATACAATGCGGGTCCTGTGCACAGTCTGATGCTTGATACAATGCGGGTCCTGTGCACAGTCTGATGCTTGATACAATGCGGGTCCTGTGCACAGTCTGATGCTTGATAACAAAGATCATCAGACACAGAGGATATAGAATTTCTGCTGAAAGTGCTGTCTTCAGCTCGAATGAACAAAAGATAGATGGATACTATCCGTGCTTTATTCCAACCATTATGTGCTTTTATGTTAATCCACATGTGGCTTCGTATTAGATTTGCAATTTATTTCATTTTCCTTCAGCTTTTACTTATTAAGTATGTTGTCTGGGTTAGGTGTCTTTTATTTGTGTAATCCTCTGCAATGTCTGTATGTTATGTATGCTAAGATGTTGGTTAAAGTATTGTCTCCACTATCCAATAGTAATTTGAGTTTGCTTATGTGTTTGTTATTTATGTTTTCAATTCTTTTTCAAATAGCTTAATGTTCACCAAGTTCTGACACTTTCTCATTTGTAGAAATTCAAAGGCAACAGAAATGTGTACCTGGCTGACATAAGAGATGTAGACCCACCTATTATTGCCAAGAAGATACGGTTTATTCCATTCAGTGAAAGTCCTAGGACAGTGTGTATGAGAGTAGAAATGTACGGATGTACATGGAATGGTAAGGAGATTTCTCTGTTTATGTGTGAGAGAGAGAGAAATTTTATTTGGCATTTCTTCTTATTCAATGTTCACCCATTGAGTGGATGAATTTTGTTGATAGTTGATGGCAAAGAAGCACCTGCATCTTATGGCCCAACACATCTATTTTTGGCATTAAAAGGCATCAATCTAACAGATACCTGTTATAACAACTGCCAGGCTTTTAAAAATTCCAGGGAATGTGACAAAAATATTCTGCAGAGAACCAAACTTTCAAAGCTTTACTAAGAGGAACCATTGATTCTGGGCAGCTTGTCATCAAATATGGCTCAAGGCTATATGTTGTCATGCTAATATTAATGACCCATGTTTGAGAATATGTCTGCTATGCAATGATTTAATTAATTTACATCTGCATAAACAGTTATCAAGAGTGAAGTATTTTTCCATAAACTATGAACTTATAATTTTAATGACAAATTCATTAATATCAAGGAACTATCACAAATTTAAGATCACAAAGATGCTATGCAATCCATTTTTGAGAATAGAAGCAAGAAGAAGAGTTCTTAAATGTTACGTAAAGCCAGTCTTAACATATGGATATGAATCATGGACAATAGGACAACAGACAAGAAAATCACTGGAGTCTGTAGAAATGTGGTTGTACAGAAGAATGTTGGACAGCTAAGAAGAGTAATGAAGATGTTCTGAGAGAGGTCAAAGCAAGAAGAGAGCTAATTTACAATATTAGGAAGAAACAATCATCATTTTTTGGCCATGTAATGAGAAGAGAACAACTGGAATATATTGTAACAACTGGAAAAATTGAGGGACGAAGAGATAGAGGGAGCAAAGAGAAAAAATAACAGACAGTTTAAGAGAATGGCTTGGCAGAAGGCCAACAACAGAAATAATAAATAGCTGCCAAGATCAAAAGTTGTGGAGAGACATGATCACCTACGCCAGCAGGCCTGGTACTTGATGATGATCACAAATTTAAGATATTTTTGCTTCTTACTGACAAAGAAGGCCACCTGTATCTTGATAGGAAACTTAATCAAGGAAAAGAACACACGATTTATCACAAACAGTCTTCATTGCTGCTTTTCATACAAGTGCTGAGCTTTGTAATAGTCTAGTACATAAAGAAAACCACAAAATTTACATCAAGAGCATAATATTGTTAGAGCCCCTGACAATGAGGACCTCTGGCATGTACATCAACAAGAAATACATATACCAAAGTCCTAAGCTATTTGTTGTAGAAAAGTCTTATACAAGAAATACATAGACCACAGTCCTAAGCTATTTATTGTAGAAAAGTCTTGTACAAGAAATACATAGGCCAAAGTCCTAAGCTATTTGTTGTAGAAAAGTCTTGTACAAGAAATACATAGGCCAAAGTCCTAAGCTATTTGTTGTAGAAAAGTCTTGTACAAGAAATACATAGGCCAAAGTCCTAAGCTATTTATTGTAGAAAAGTCTTGTACAAGAAATACATAGGCCAAAGTCCTAAGCTATTTATTGTAGAAAAGTCTTGTACAAGAAATACATAGGCCAAAGTCCTAAGCTATTTGTTGTAGAAAAGTCTTGTACAAGAAATACATAGACCAAAGTCCTAAGCTATTTGTTGTAGAAAAGTCTTGTAGCATGAAAAAGTGGATAATTATGGATAAATATGAATTTGGGAAAACTTGCTGATGGAAGTAGGCAACAAGAAGAGCAGCAAGCTGATCTCTGAAAACCTTACTTAATCTGTGTACATGGTGAGTCTTGTAACAGATTACAATAGTAACAGATTATAATAGTAACAGATTACAATAGTAACAGATTATAATAGTAACAGATTACAATAGTAACAGATTATAATAGTAACAGATTACAATAGTAACAGATTGCAATAGTAACAGATTACAATAGTAACAGATTATAATAGTAACAGATTACAATAGTAACAGATTATAATAGTAACAGATTATAATAGTAACAGATAACAATAGTAACAGATTGCAATAGTAACAGATTACAATAGTAACAGATTGCAATAGTAACAGATTGCAATAGTAACTGCTTCCAATAGTAACTGATTGCAATAGTAACAGATTGCAATAGTAACAGATTACTTAATCTGATCAAGTAGAGGAGGAATGTGAACACCCTGTTACACTTCATGCACAACACTCTCATCATGATGTATTTCTTATACTTAATGTGATGTTTTAGATGTAGTACTGCTGTAAATTATGGGAGCCACGATAGCTCAGTGGTTAGTGAACTGGACTACAAAGGACAAGGGGTAGGGTTCGATCCCAACCGACGGCTTCCGGGTTCACCCAGCCTTAAATGGGTACCGGATTTTTTTCTGGGAAAGTAAAGCAGCACGGGCGTAATACCGACCACATTACCCCAAAAATCATGTGCTGAAGGTCTGTAAAATATAGGGCCAGTAACACCATATTTCCTATATGCCACTTGGCGTGACGGGGGTACTTTACTTTTACTTTACTGCTGTAAATCCAAGCTCATCAACTGTAACAGAATAATATGTAAATTGAATACGAGATGTCTATATTTATTATTTATGTGTATCATTTTTTGAACCATCCAGTGAATGAAATATCACCATTACTAAAGTACCAGAAGCACACCTTCTATTTAATGATGGAAATACTTTTGTTTTTCAGATAGTCTTGTATCATATTCAATGCCTCAAGGACATAGACGTGGAGCTGAAGTTGACCTCTTTGATTTTACATATGATGGGATTATTGAGGCAAGCTCTTGGTTTTCTCTTATAATGCTGCTACACTTTTAACTATTCTTCTCCATCTTCCATAACCCTGAGGGGTTGATGGGGAACCACTGAGAGACTTTTCCATTTTACTCTATGTCTTCAGCCATTCTTTTGGGATTCTGGAAAGTCTAGGCTTGTCTATTCTTTGATACTGACCCATATCTTCCTATCTTTCCTTCTTTCTTACAGAATGGTCTTTGCTAGGTCAAATGTTCAACATGTCAAATGGACCAGACATTTTGTTTAGTTGTGTCAGGTTTGTTGGTTCTTGAATCATTTCAGGGAAAGAAGAATGTTTAAAACACTCAGAAACAATTCACAAATAATCAATAAAAAAAAACAAGAAACAGTAGACGTCTATGTTGACAGTCTTGGAAAGTTTCCATTCTTAATAATATTGATTTATTATTATTATGACTCATTTTTTAATTCTTGTTCTGTTTTCCTGCTAAACCAGTAACGTCATCAGCAAACTGTGGGTTGTTCTGCCACCATTACGACCGTACTTTTATGGTCCTCTACAGCATCTGTCATGATTGTTTCCTTTTCTTCTTTACATTTACCCCGTTGACTAAAGAAATAGTTAACCCCTACACCATCCATCCTTAAAAGGGCATGACATGGGTATAAATGCTTTGTGTTTCCTGTTGCAGTAGAACTGTGATATTTACACCATTTGGTCCAACACATCCATCTCTGGCATGATGTTTTTAAGTAGTGGGTTGCCTTCCCTTGGTCCCTATTCACTTGGCCAGACTAAACTAGTTAGTCTGTTACTAGGGGACATCACAAAGGTGTGGAGTAAAGCTTTTTACAGCCAGAATCAAGAAACTTAGTGGGCGTGTAAGAAGACTTATCAATCAACACAGAA
The DNA here is from genome assembly GCA_032433765.1 of Megaustenia siamemsis. NCBI lineage: Eukaryota > Metazoa > Mollusca > Gastropoda > Stylommatophora > Ariophantidae > Megaustenia > Megaustenia siamemsis. The sequence goes on along the minus strand of JAVIAB010000059.1, from coordinate 52,701,668 downwards.
CTGGAGTTGTCAGTCACTGCACACTGTGGGACTTTCTGAGGAGGAGATCTGAGCATGTATGGACATGTTCAGAGTGCAATGATGTTGACCCACAAATAACTCTATAACAAAGGTGTGGAGTAGGGTCTGGATAGATCTGGTTCACCTATCCTGGCACAAGCTATCAGTTGTGAGTCACTGACAGCTTTCATGAGGGGTGTCCTACCTACCTACCTATCTATCTGTATCTATTTACTATACTTTCCTAGCTACCCTCCTACCTACCTACCTATCTATCATTATCTATTTACTATACTTTCCCAGCTACCCTCCTACCTACCTACCTACCTACCTACCTATCTATCTTTATCTATTTACTATACTTTCCTAGCTACCCTCGTACCTACCTACCTACCTACCTACCTACCTACCTATCTATCTTTATCTATTTACTATACTTTCCTAGCTACCCTCGTACCTACCTACCTACCTACCTACCTACCTACCTATCTATCTTTATCTATTTACTATACTTTCCTAGCTACCCTCCTACCTACCCACCTACCTATCTATCTTTATCTATTTACTATACTTTCCTAGCTACCCTCGTACCTATCTATCTTTATCTATTTACTATACTTTCTTAGCTACCCTCCTACCTACCTACCTACCTATCTATCTTTATCTATTTACTATACTTTCCTACCTACCTACCTACCTACCTACCTATCATCTTTATCTATTTACCAAACTTTTGAGCCGAAGCGGCATCTAGGGCAGAAATTCCAGATTCTTGTGTCTGACAATTTCTCAAGTGTCAGACTTTGCACAGTACCTGCATTATGTCTCACCACATAGCACTGGTCTTGGTGAGTTTCTCAATCTTAGCAAGGGAGCTGATGCCTGGTGTTGTTACATCTCATTTCAGTGTTCTTTTCAGTGTTTCTCTAAGTCAGCTTCTTTTTCTTTTACTTTCTAGTTCCTATTTGAGGACCTGCTTTGAGATTCTTTTGTTGCCTCTTCTCATCACATAACCAACATATGACCACCTTCTTCTCTTGATAATAGTTGATATTTTTGGATACTTTGTCATTTCTCTTATTTCTACACTAGTCTTGAACTCATTCCCTGCTATACAAAGTATTTGCCTAAGGCATTTGTTTTTAAATGCATCCAATTTATTTTCTATTTTGTTAGTTCTTTTCCAGCTCTCACAAGCATAACTAAGGATGGATAATACATTTGATTTGAAAAAGCTGAGCTTTGTTTTTGTGCTTAGTCATTTTCATTTCCTTATTTTATCAAGGTTTGTGAAAGTCATTGCTGCCTTTGCTATTGGTATTCTCTATTCTAATCTCCCTCCTTGTGTCTCCCTCCTTGTGTCTCCCTCCTGATCTATGCAGCTTTCAAGATATTCAAAGTGATCTACTTCTTCCACTGCTTTCCTGCCAAAGTATATTTTTTCTTCTGGGAGAATTTGATTTTTCATTAAATTTGTCTTTTCATTGGTTGATCTCAAATCCAATTTTCCTAGACATCGATGACATGGCATTTATTTTTTCTTGTATCAAGTTCACATTGCTATTGAAAAGGACTATTCTTTTGCAAAATCAAGGTCATCCAATTGAGACCCAAGTGTCCCCCCCAATGCCTTTGTCATCAGTACGGCATTTTTGCACAATGCAGTCAATGCAATTTAAATTAACAAGGGAGATAAAATTCATCTTTGTTTCACTCCAGTATCAATCTGGAACCATTCACTCAATCCTGCCTTTGTGCGAACTGTAGATGAGAAGCCGTCATACAGATCATTGATGATGTTAATCATTTTTGGTGGTATTCCATATTGTGTGAGTTTGTTGCACACTGTGTGAGTATGTTCCATACTGTGTGAGTATGTTCCACACTGTGTGAGTATGTTCCACAATGAGTCTCTATATATGCTGCTGAAAGCCTTTTTGAAATCAATTAAATTTAAAAGAGGTAGTTTCTGCTTTTCTATATGTTCCTCTAATATAATTCTTAGGGTGCAAATATGACAAGGTAACTTCTTCCTTTTCTAAATCCTGCTAGTTCTCCATGCATAACAGTGGCTATGGCATCTTTGATTCCAAAGAAGAATACAGGCTTAGAAAATGAGATGGTCTAGAAAGACCTCATTCTTACCTTAAAAACACCATATCATCATTGAGAAGGTGTGCAATATGATCCACCAGACCAATCAAAGACTTATTGTCCATAGTGAAAGAGTGAAAATTCAAATGGTACGAGACATGCTACAAGTTCGGCAGACCTTGCTAGGACTGCTCTAGAGGACACAGTATGAAGCAATGAAAAGACAAGGCAGTAGAGGAAGATGTGGGAAGCCAGCATCTGAGATTGGACAAATCTTCATGACATCTCAGAAAGCAGCTCTTTTTTTTATGGAACTTGAACTTTCAAGAGAGCTTCAGTTTGACTGCTAAGGTTGCAGGACCAATGAATGATGATGCGCCATAAATAGCAACTTGAAATTGGAGCTGTTGGGGAGTTATATTTTTTATTTCCTAATATTCTCATTTTTCTAAATCTTTCTTGTCTTGTCTTTGTTGCCTTACCAAGTGTTCATATAGTCCAGTATGGTTCGCTGACCCCGAGAGGTATGAATGTATCACACTCATACGCATAGTTTCTTTTTGGTTGCTCCTTTCCTTTTGCATAGCCTTCTCTACTACACATATTTGGGTTCTTTGGTCTACTTACAATGCCATGCTTTTTATATTTCTTCTCCTCTAGTCCCTTAGGAGACACTTCGGTTTTCTCCTCTATAACTTTTTTTCTGTGCTCCTTACCCCTCATTTATTTTTATTGTACCCCACTCTCAGACATCTCACTCTTAGCGTCTTTTTACACCTGTCGGTCTACTATTCAATTCTTTCTCCTTTGTGTTTGCACACTGACCCCTGTGTTAACTCCTCTGGTTCTGTGTACATTTACGCACTTTTTTTGCACGATTTTCGACGTTCACGACAGCCGCACTTGGTTGCGATTTTATTTTGGATTTGGCAGGATAGTTTTATTTATTTTTGTTGTTTTCTTTAACACATTTCGATTGTTTTTGTTTTGGTTGTTTCGTTATCAGTTTTGTGTGTATGTTTTTTTTTGTTTGTTCCTGATGAAGGCCTATTGAGCCAAAACGTTGTTTAGTCTGTGTCGTCCACTTGTCACGTAAAGCTTCTTACATACCATTTTTTTATTTTTTTATTTTTCCTTTTGTTCATATTGAATCAGTAAATAAACAACATTTATCTACACTAGATGTACCATCTGTACCTATGTCTGTCTGACTATTTTTTTATAATATCAGTGTTTTGATAATTATTATCAACAACTTATCTATTGCAGGATAAGTATCTGCGAGATGGACTTGGGCAATTGACTGATGGAGATGTTGGAGAGACTAACTTTAGACTTGACACTAAGAAGATGGGTATCAAGGGTTATGAATGGGTTGGATGGAAAAATGATTCAATGTCAAATGAGCCAGTGTCTATTCTGTTCAAGTTTGACTCAGTTCGAAACTTCTCTCAGGTTTGTCATGTTATATTTGCTTTGTTATCAAGTATCTATTGAGAATATAGACAAATTTATTGTGGAACCTGAGGAACAATTAATTCACAGGTAATATGATCACAAGCATTGTTTTACTGAACAAACTGATATTTTCTTCTTCTTTATTTGTTTGGTTTCCAAAGTGGCATCACTGCAGTCATGACTTCTCTATATCCACTCCATTGCTCTTTCTACAAGCCAGTGACAGATGTCTACACTGACCATTCCTGCTACATGCTGATTGTGAGGTGTTTGTTTCTGCCCGCAGAGTGTGCTTCCCTCTCCCAGTCTCAAATCTTGATCCTTTAGTTCAGCGGTCGTCAAACTGTGCTCCGCGGAGCCTAGGTGCTCCGCGAGCCCATCCTAGGGGCTCCGCGGATCGGACATCATTTTCATCATCAACGAGTGCCATGCCCGTCGTAGGTGATATTTCTCAACAAACAATTTATCAACTTCGCCGTTTTTGTACCACAATAATGTCTAATTATTTCTCTCTATGGCCCAAGATTTATTTTCCGCTCTTTTCAATGACAGTTAGCAACAATGTTTTATTCAAATTTATTCGGTGTAAAGTCGCGTGTGTGTGTGTGTGTTGTGGCCAAGTGGTTGACTTTCCTTTGTTCTTGAAAGGGTGCCGCAAACATCAATCAAAGAAAATTGGCGCCGGATAGGCTCACTCGTTCGGACTTTCTCTGCCCGCCCCCACCTCCCACCCATCCAACTCCGTCCCGCCATACGCTTTGATCGAGAGAAGAGCATTCAAGTCGCACCAGTGAAAATAATATTCAGTTTGGACGTTTGTTTTATCGAAGTCAGTTTGATTAAAACCTTGTCTCGTGTCAGTGCTCTGTTGTCACAATGGATAATTTTGTAAGTAGGACTATAAAACGTACCATCTCTGACGATTCATGCAGTTCAAAAGACGCAGAATTGAAACGGGGGAAAAAGCGTAAGTATGACGATAGTTACTTGGATTTCGGATTTACTAGCACTGTTGTAGAAAATGAGGAGTGCCCAAAATGTGTTATTTGTTTTAAAGTTTTGGCCTGTGCAAGCATGCATCCCAGTAAATTGAAACGACATTTGCAAACAGTCCATAGTAGTTTAGTGAACCGACCACGTGAATTCTTTTCTCAGAAGTTAAAAGAAATGAATCAACAAAAGGCAACTTTCACAAAACATGCGACGATTCCTTCAAGGGCTCTTCTTTCATCTTACAAAGTTGCTTATCTAGTAGCAAAGAACAAGAAACCTCACACCATTGCAAAAGAACTTATCTTACCGGCCGCAGTTGAGATGGTGACTGTTATGATAGGTGAGTCTGCTGCCAAACAACTGCTGAATGTGCCCTTGTCAGATAACACTATTAGTCATCGAATTCATGAGATGGCTGACGATGTTAATGACCAGCTTATTCAAAAACTACGAGGTGATTTTGCTCTTCAGCTGGATGAAGCCACTGACATACACAGTGATGCATACTTAATTTGCTATGTTCGGTTCATAGATGACAATAGCAAGTTTTGCGAGGAACTACTTTTTTGTAAAATCATAAAATCTGCATGCAAAGCAGCAGATCTGTTTCAAATACTTGATTCTTTTATTGAAGAAAATAGAATTAACTGGGAGAATTGTGTAGGAGTGTGCACAGACGGAGGTCGTTCAATGTCTGGATGCTATACTGGGCTGCAAGCTTTGATCCGCAAAAAGTCTCCTTTCTGTGTTTGGACTCATTGCATTATTCACAGGGAAGCACTGGCTTCAAAAAACACCTGCCCGGCCCTTAATGAGGTTGTTCAGTCCATAATCGAAGTAGTAAATTTTATTAAAATGCGACCACTTAAATGCCGGTGGTTTGAGCAAATGTGCATTGATATGGGAGCCACACATACTTCCTTGCTCTATTATTGTAACTCTCGATGGCTTTCACGTGGAAATGTCGTGAAAAGGGTCTATGAACTGAGAAATGAGCTTCATTGCTATCTTGTTGAAGAAAAGCATTCTAGTTCAGGAAAGTTTGTGGATGACGACTTTGTTTTGAAGTTGGCATATCTTTGTGATATATTTGAAAAACTAAATTCGTTAAACATGTCCCTGCAAGGTACTGAAACGCACATACTACAACTGTCGGAGAAAGTTTCCGCCTTCAGAAGAAAATTATTATTGTGGAAGGAAAAACTGGTCGACAAAGATTTTAGTTACTGTTTTCCAACTCTACATGCACTTTTAGTTGATAATGATTTGAGTTTAAGTGAAGAACTAACAGGTGTGTTTGTAGGTCATTTAACACAGCTCATTGCTTATTTTGACAAGTATTTCTCAGGAGAGGCAGACCAGTATGATTGGATTAAAACCCGTTTAGTACAGCACTACCCACAACTCTCACTTCGAAAGAACAAGAGCAATTGATTGATATTTCATCAGACGCAACTTTGAAAGCAAGATTAGCTTCCTCATCACTACCAGAATTTTGGAGCTTTGTAAAGCAAGAATTTCCAGAAGTAGGCAAGAAGGCCCTCCGTGTATTAATTCCATTTGCGACTACCTACTTATGTGAGACCGGTTTTTCGGCACTGGCAGCTATAAAAAAATACAGATCACATTTGAACGCTGAGAAAGAGATTAGAGTGGGAATTTCCAAACTTGTGCCAAGATTTGAGGACCTGGTGAGGATGAAGCAAGCTCATTCTTCCCATTGACTTTATACAGCAAATAAATATCACAATGTAAGTTGATTCACTTATACTTTTATTACATAAATATAATAACCTGTTAAATATGCCGTTAAAATGTTCTTAAAAGTTTGGGTTTTTTAACATTGTAATTTTTGTTGATATAAGGTGCTGCCGCGGTGATTTGTGGTTAAGAATTAGGGCTCCGTGGGTCGAAAAAGTTTGACGACCGCTGCTTTAGTTCATGAATGTGTGTGGAGTGTGTGTGTGTGTGTGTGTGGGGGGGGGTGTGTGTGTGTTGGGGTTGGGGGGAGAGGAGGGGTGAGGGGTTTAGTCTCCCATTCTATTTCATCTTCTGTGGATAAAGTGTCTTTAATGTCCTTTAATAAACCTGACTTGTCCCACCTGACTTGTCCCACCTGACTTGTCCCACCTCACTTTATTGAGTCCACCCTGCCAGTCAATCAGCCTGCTTTTTAATATGCACATGAAAGAGTCCAGAACTATGCACATGAAAGAGTCCAGAGCTATGCACATGAAAGAGTCCAGAGCTATGCACATGAAAGAGTCCAGAGCTATGCACATGAAAGAGTCCAGAGCTATGCACATGAAAGAGTCCAGAGCTATGCACATGAAAGAGTCCAGAGCTATGCACATGAAAGAGTCCAGAGCTATGCACATGAAAGAGTCCAGAGCTATGCACATGAAAGAGTCCAGAGCTATGCACATGAAAGAGTCCAGAGATATGCACATGAAAGAGTCCAGAGCTATGCACATGAAAGAGTCCAGAGCTATGCACATGAAAGAGTCCAGAGCAATATATCCTAGTTAAGTCCCATGATCTAGGACATACCGAGTGGGTTGGCCCACTCTCTCTCTCTCTCTCTCTCTCTTTCTCTCTCTCTCTGTGCTGCATGTTTTGTTCAGTCTGGTACAATGAAATGTACAATTCCACAAACACCATTACTGCCGTGCAGCTTCAATTTTTCTCCGCATGCTCCTTGTATTGCATATCATATGCAACAACCTTCTTTCTGCTGTTTGTTGCTTTCTACTTCTTTCTGCTGTTTGTTGCTTTCTACTTCTTTCTGCTGTTTGTTGCTTTCTACTTCTTTCTGCTGTTTGTTGCTTTCTACTTCTTTCTGCTGTTTGTTGCTTTCTACTTCTTTCTGTTGTTTGTTGCTTTCTACTTCTTTCTGCTGTTTGTTGCTTTCTACTTCTTTCTGCTGTTTGTTGCTTTCTACTTCTTTCTGTTGTTTGTTGCTTTCTACTTCTTTCTGCTGTTTGTTGCTTTCTACTTCTTTCTGCTGTTTGTTGCTTTCTACTTCTTTCTGCTATTTGTTGCTTTCTACTTCTTTCTACATTGAGGTAGGTAACAAAACTCAAACCACTCCAGTGACTTGTGATGATGAACCCTGTCTATGAAGATGACATGAGGACAATACAAAACCATTTTATTTTGGCCTGCATATGGCCTTCATCAGAAAACAACAAAAACAAACAGAGAGAAACATAAAAGAAATGTAATATAATCTAATTATATTATAGGCCAGTAACTAAAACTGGTGAAAATAGGGAGGAAAATATAATTTAGAAAAAACTTAGCTAAGTTATGATTGTATCAAAACTGTTATTCGTATTTGGCATAAGTGTAATGGTTAGATATGTTCCACATTGCTAAATAATAATGTATATCCACATATTAAAATTATTGTGTATAAGTAACGTTCTGAAAGAGGCCAAATCAAAAGAGAGCTAATATACAATATTAGGAAGAAACAATTATCATTTTTTGGCTATGTAATGAGAAGGGAACAACTGGAATATATTGTAACAACTGGGAAAGTTTAGGGACGAAGAGATACAGGGAAGCAAAGAGAATAGATAACAGACAGCTTAAGAGAATGGCGTGGCAGAGTCAACAACAGAACTGATAAATAACAGCCGAGATCTAAAGTTGTGGAGAAACATGATCACCTATGCTAGCAGGCTTGGTACTTGATAATGATGATAAGTATCATTATATGATACATCACCACAAGAGAGATATTAGCTCATTTCTTAAACAAGCAAATGTTTCTATATTTGTTGTACATTTCATTGTACATCTTAATAGTTGTATTTTTTATGTTGCTTTATTTTCAGGTTGTGATACATTCCAACAATCATTATACAAAGGATGTTAGAATTTTTCGCCACGCAGAAATCTTCTACAGCATTGGTGGTCAGTATTTCTCCCCACAGAGCACCAAAGTGAACTTTCAGCAAGATGATTACTTTGAAAATGCTCGTCCAGTGGTGCTGAGAATGCAAAACAAGATTGGAAAATTTGTTAGAATTGACCTTTACTTTCAAGCTAGATGGATCATGATCAGTGAAGTCTACTTCAGCTCCAGTAAGTACTTCAGCAAACCTGTTAGACAATTTAGACACAAGTGGTAAAGTACAATTCCAAGTCAGGTTAACAACAAAGGTGTAACCTTACTTATTGTTGTCAACCAGAAACCCGTCATGAGTGGTGAAATAGTCAACGAATGGACAAACATAATTCTCACTATTTTTATTCTCACTAAAATCACACTTCAGTGTCACCAAACATCTCACAGGGCTCAAAGAAACTGCCATCATACAAATCTATTATGGTGTTGATGATTTTTGGTAGTATACATATTCTATTAATCTATTGACCTTTCGAGCCATAGCCAGTCCATGGGGCTTAGACCCATATACTCTTTCTCTTATCTAAATTTTTATTCGAGCCAATTCCTGCTGCTCTTGCCTCTCTCATCAATGTTCTTCTCAGTGTTTCTCTGGGTCGGCCTCTTTTCCTCTTAGCTGTTGTTTCCTACATGAAGGCTTGCTTTGTTATTCGGTTATTATCTCTTCTCATCACATGTCCAACATATGACCATCATCTTTTCTTGATTACTGAAGATATTAGTGGTTGATTGGTGATTTCTCTAATTTCCTCGTTTGTTTTGAATTCGTTCCATGCTATACCAAGTATTTTCCTTAGACATTTATTTTCGAATGCGTTCAACTTTGTTTCTATATCTCTTGTTGTTTTCCAGCTTTCACACGCATATGTAAGGGTAGATAGTACATTTGATTTCAATAGTCTAGGTTTTTGTGTTTGTGCTGATGAGTTTTGATTTCCACAACTTTTCAAGGCTTCTGAAAGACATTGCTGCTTTAGCTATTCTGATTCTAGTTTCTTTACTTGCATCCCCTTCCCAATCAATGTGACTTCCAAGATAGATAAAGTGGTTGATATCTTCCACTGGTTTATTTTCCATGTATATTCTGTCATCTGTTGGAATTATACTTTTCATGACTTTAGTCTTTTCATGATTGATCTCAAACCCAATTTTGCTGATTATTGATGATAGTTTATTTGTGTTTTCCTGCATCGTTTTTATCTGCCTGCTGATGAGGACTATGTCATCAGCAAAGTCGACGTCCTCCAAATGGTCTCCTTGATCCATTCGATGCCTTTGTTACCAGTGCAGCATTTCTTCATTATGAAGTCCATAACAACTCCAAATAACATAATATGTATTCCATATTGCCTCAGGATATTCCATCATGAGTCTGTGTAGACTGTCAGAAACCATTTTGATGGAAGTGAAGTTTAGAACAAATGGGTTTTTTCTTTTCAACACGTTCCTACAATGTAATTATTAGAAATAAAATGTTATCAAGGCAACTTCTCTATTTTGTGGATCCTGTGCTTGCTTCTTTCCATATCATTGTCTTCAGATATTTGATTCTGTTTGTTATGATCTTATACGGAGGTTGACGTCATGGAACGCACCAAAATGGCAGCTTATTTATATTCGAGCTATGGACTAAGTAATGTTTACATTGAACAGCACGATATATGTTATTGCTGCGAGTTGGCAGATTATTGAAAATGTTTTCAAGGGTTTGAACATAAATGTTTGTTCACAGTTCGTTAACCTTCGCTGTAGATAAAGTCGTTAATTCGATGGCTCCGTTTCAGACATTTTTGACGTTGGTAGCTAAGGACCTAACTTGGGCAAACGGATGGCATTGGCAAGGATCATTTTGAATCTATGAAGTGGGCTCATTGTGTGTTTAACTCAAAAGCATATGTGCTTTTTAACCAAAGACTTTTTTGGGGGGTACTCAATGAAGATATCCCCGATGGAAGAATAAATTGTATTATTAGTCCCATAAATGATTCGCTTCCAGAGGTTTATGATGCAAACAAAGCAGTTTTGTCATTGCAAGTGAATAATGTCCACACCTATAATTGGTCAGGATTGTGTAGCAGCAGCAGCTTTATAGCGAACACAGAAAACATCATAGGATTGTGCTGTTCTGAAACAGCTATGCCATGCTACCCTAGAATTGCCTTTAATGGGATTACTGTGACCACAAACCACTCTCCATGTGTGTGCCACATATTTACACCCCAGAAAGAAATACTGAATATAACAACATCATGTGCCGTCTGTGATATTAATGACCACAGACCAGGAGCCTCCAGTATGATTGATACAACTGTTGCACCAAGCATTTCATCAGCAGAGCCATATCTATGGAATGTTAATCTGACATTGTTCTTGAATGATGTCCAAGTTAATGAGACATCAGAATCGTGTGGCGGCATCTACAAGAAGGGAGCGGAGAACATCAAGTTCTGCTGCTATAAAGGAGACTTGCCTTGCTATCCCAGAATTGCCTTAAATGGGATCACTGTAGTTGAAAACTTCTCCTCTTGTGTAAACTACACATTCACATCTAAGAGTGAATCAGTGAAGGTCACAAAATCATATTCTCTCTGTGGTTTTACTAACTACAGGTCACGTGGCTTCAGTTGGATTGGAAATGATAACTTACCACCACTGTGTGTCTATATGTTTGGAATTGGAGTCATCAATGACGGCCTAACATCATCAAGTGCTATGACGATCATCATTTTCTGGAGGACGTGAACTCCCATGGTATATGGTGGATAGGCGGCAGGAACCATTGAAGGCTATGTCTGAAAAGTGTTCCTTCTTGCATTTTCCTCATATTCCAAGTCCGGCTTGTTGCAGGAGCTACTGAGTTAAGTGCTCTGTGCACACCGTGAGCTGTGTGTCTCATCCGTTTTGATCCTGCTTCAATATCCCGGTTGTTTACAATGAATGATGATATCGTATGACAGGGAACAGTTGGCTGTGTTCACTTTCTGCGCGGTTTCGCCTTATGTCTTTTGGCGTGTGCTGAGACTGCTACGATGGGGACTACAGTTACCTTTCTTTGTTTGGGAGATGAGTTGGTAATTCGGATGATTCCACTGGCACGGGCGGTTGAGCAATTATGGATTTTAATTCATTTGCTGTGATACTGAGGCCTTCCATAACTAATAACCAATAATAACGGAGGTTGAGCTAATGATTCAAAGAGTGACCATGAATTTACAGCCATGTCCAGACTAAATGAACATCTATTTATGGTTATGGTGAGTCAAAGGCCCCGGTATCGTGCAAACAAATTAAAATCCATAATTGCACAACCGCCCATGACATCTTAATTAAAACTCATCTCATTCAAGGATCCAATGATCCAACATCTATTTAAAACCTTAGAAGCCAGAAGGAAGTGCTATTCAGGGAGACACAGAAGAGTAACAAATCAACACAAAATTGGAATCATCAGTCTCCACACCCTGAGGGACACACTGGGGAGATCTGAGCACTTATAGCTGTATCCTATATGCAATGAGGATGATCCATCAACGAAACTAAACTATGACAATCTTACACAATATTTTATAGAGGCATCTAATGTCACCCTTCTCCACTCGCAATACTTTAAAAATTTTTTTTATTATTTTTTTTTAATGTGCATAAATCTTTTATTCTTTCCAGATTTTATTGAACATTCTTTGCAGGTGTTTTAGGTTAGGTTTATCAGTTGTATTCACCATTTTGGCAGATTAGATCATCTTTTTTTCATGCTGCCATGTTGTTAGCCGTGGAATTTAATAAAACAGATCACAAAAATAAAGATTTGTTAGCAATAAATACTTGAGTCTACTTAATAGTTGATGCTGTTCTTGATTTGCATTTTCAATTAATTGATGTACAGTTTGCTTAATTGCCTTTTCTCCTCTCTTATTCCTATTGACATTTCTCCTGCTAACGTGCAGGTTGATCCCATTATGAGATAGTGAAGCAATTTATGAATTACAAGTGCATGATTTATAATTCTATGAACTTATTGTGAATGCAATGATTGTAATTAATTTGTTGGTTTTCACTTAAAGTTGTTTTGTCAAAGGTTCAAAATTTATAATTATCCTGTATTTAGTTATCATTAGTTAGTCTCCTTTAAGGAACTTGACAATTTGAATATTTTAATAATTTTATGGTGAAATTGAGTTAGAGGTTGGAAAGGGAGGAGGGGGGAGGTGGAAAGAAAGACAAAATTCTCATTTATCACATTTTGTTGGGCATACTTTTACAGCTGAAACAGTAGGTAACTTCACAGATGAGGTACCGCCACCTACTACACCTGTCCCTTCTTCCACAAGCACAACAAAAAAGGACAACATTTACAATGCCTTCAGCATGGAGACTAATGCCAAACATGAAAGTCCAGAAGCTGCTGATGCAGGATCTGATAGTGCTGGAAATTTTGATGTTGGTGGAGATCAAGATGGAGATGATCTTAATAATGGGCAAGGTATTTTATATTAGAATTATTTATTCCAAATTAAAGTTCTTCAATAGCAAACAAGAACATGTAATTTACTTTTGTATTATTTTGAAATTAAAAACATCCATGAGTTGTGAAGTTCAGTGGTCATTAAAGTCCCTAAAAGTTTACAGAAAAGCACTGCAGCTGAAAAACATCCCTGGCTCTATGTAACATTGGAGAACTATTTTTCTGACTTCTGTTGACAAAAATGGGTTGCATAAAATGGTTTTCATTTCATAAAATGCTACCCTTGCCTATTCTGCATTTATTCTCAGTAATACATTTTCTGTCTGGAGTTATTGTCATGACTAGTTTTTTTCCTTTCATTGATATGTTTCAGAGCCCGTGCGCTGCCGGGGCCCGAAAGGGGAGTAAAGAATAGCGGCGCTGTACCCTACCAGGCATGTTCGTAAGAGGCGAGAAAGGAGGGTTAGGCATGGGACTGGCTATCCCATACTGTAAAAAAAGTAAGCCGAAAAAACTTCACAAACATGAACAAGTCAAAGAAAGATAAAGTTAATCCGTCAACCAGGAAAGAGAAGGGCTCTCTGTCTAAGAGACGTATGACGCAATCCGGAGAAAGCCATAAGGAGTCCGGGTTGCCGACTCACCCTTTGTCTACCAGGAAATCATCCAGAATTGGCACCTGGAATGTTCGTACCCTTAACGAACAGGGAAAAGCGGCACAAGTGGCAGCAGAAATGACCAACTATAAGATAGATATTCTGGGAATGTGTGAAACAAGATGGCTGGGAGCGGAGAGAATAAAATTGAATACAGGGGAGATGATTTTATCATCAGGACACCAGGAACCAGGAGCACAACATAGCGAAGGGGTAGCTATAATGCTATCAAAAAATGCACAGAAGACACTAATAGAATGGGAGGCAGTGGGACCAAGACTGGTGAGAGCAACATTTAGAACAACCAAAAACAAAATAAAATTACACATTATACAATGCTATGCACCAACCAACGATAAAGATGACTCAGTTAAAGATGATTTTTATAAACAGCTACAATGGCAGATGGATGCAAGACGAGCCAAGGATATTATAATCTTGATGGGAGACCTAAATGCTAAGGTAGGATCAGACAACAGAGGCTTCGAAGAGATTATGGGAAAACATGGACTTGGAGATATAAACGAGAATGGAGAGATATTTGTGAATTTCTGCGCCCTTAATCAAATGAGCCTAGGAGGAACAATATTCCAACATAAAAGAATACACAAAGCTACATGGGTGTCACCAGATCATAGAACGGAAAATCAAATTGATCACATATGTATTAATAATAAGTTTAAGTCATCCTTACAGAATGTAAAAGTATATAGAGGGGCAGACATAGCTTCTGACCATCATCTTCTGTTAGCCAAACTAAAAATTAAATTAAAAAGGTATAATACAACGAATAAGGGTAGAAAGTTTTTCAATGTAGGGTTTCTTAAAGAACAAGGAATTAAAGATAAATTCGCAGTCACAATATCAAACAAATACCAAGTCCTCCAACAACTAGAAAATACAATAAATATAGAAGATCATTGGAAACAGGTAAAAAATATATGGAAAGAGACATGCGAAGAAACACTGGGGAAAAGAGAACGCCAGAATAAGGCATGGATGACAGCAGAGACCCTGGATAAAATTAAAGAAAGAAAGAACAAGAAAGCAGACATAAATAAAAGCAAAACAAGAAGTAATAAAGCCAAGACACAGGAAGCTTACACAGAGGTGAACAAAGAAGTGAGAAGATGCATTAAAAGGGATAAGAGGAAATATATAGATGAACTAGCTAAAGAGGCAGAAGAAGCAGCAAATAAAGGGAATATGAAAGAACTGTACAACAGCACAAAGAAATTAGGTGGAAAATACAGACAGATCAACGCCTTTATCAAAGACAAGAAAGGAAATCTGCTTAGTAATATAAGGGAACAAATGGAGAGATGGAAAGAACACTTTGAAGAACTTTTGAACAGACCCGGCTCAAATAATCCTCCAGATATACTACCAGCAGAAGAAGAGTTACACGTTAACTGCGGAAAACCAAGCAAAGAAGAAATAATGAAAGCCATCAAACTATTAAAAGATGGTAAAGCCACAGGACCAGATGAAATTCCTTCGGAAGCCATCAAAGCAGATATTAACACCTCTACCAAGATGTTACAGGATCTATTGGATAAAATTTGGGAGAGGGAAGAAATACCTAAAGACTGGAGAGAAGGTTATATGATCAAACTACCAAAGAAAGGAAGTTTACAGGAGTGCACAAATTATAGGGGAATTATGCTACTATCAGTGCCAGGAAAAATATTAGGCAGAATCATTCTGGAGAGACTAAAAGAGGCTATAGAGAAACACTTGAGAGATGAACAAGCAGGTTTTAGGAAGAACAGATCATGTGCTGATCAAATAACTACCCTACGTATAATAGTTGAACAAAGTTTAGAACTAAAATCCCCACTATATATTGGATTCATAGATTACGAAAAGGCATTTGATAGTTTAGACAGAAGAATGCTTTGGAAGTTGCTGAGTCATTACGGAATCCCCATAAAGTTTATTAACCTGATAAAAACAATGTATGAAGGAACAAAATGTAGTGTGGTGCATGAAGGACAGCTTACAGAAGCATTTGAAATAAGAACAGGAGTAAGGCAAGGATGCCTCCTGTCTCCATTTCTCTTTCTACTGGCCATAGATTGGATTATGAAAATAACTCAAAACAACAGAAATGGGATCCAGTGGTCACTGACCAAACAACTTGATGATTTAGACTTTGCTGATGACATAGCTCTCCTATCACACAGCCATCAACAGATGCAGGATAAAATGAGTATATTAGATGAGAGATCACAACAGCAAGGACTAAAGATTAATAGAGATAAGACCAACATTATGAGAATTAATGCAGTTGGCAATAACCATATAAAACTAGGAGAAATACCTCTACTAGATGTACAATCTTACATATATCTGGGCAGTAATATAGATAAAGAGGGAGGAACAGAAAATGATACCAAAATAAGGATATCAAAAGCAAGAGGAGCTTTCATTGCACTGGGAAACATATGGAAATCCAAAGAAATTAGGCTAAATACAAAAATAAAAATTTTCAACTCAAATGTTAAGTCGGTCCTATTATATGGCTGCGAAACATGGAGAATGACAAAATTGACAATCACGAAAGTACAGACTTTCATTAATGGATGCTTGCGCAGAATAAAGGGATGGAAATGGCAGGACAAAGTCACTAACGTGGAATTATGGAAATGTACCGGTCAAATACCAGTGGATAAAGAGATACAGCGAAGACGATGGCGATGGATAGGACACACACTACGGAAGCCAACTGAGAGTATTACACAACAAGCCCTTTTTTGGAATCCCCAGGGGAAAAGACAAAGAGGAAGACCAAGGAATTCTTGGAGAAGACAGATAGAAGCAGAGATGAAGATGATGGGGAAGACATGGAATGATCTTAAAAGAATGGCAAAAAACAGAACGACTTGGAAAGTGTTTGTTGAAGACCTATGCTCCACCGGGAGCTAAAAGGTAAAAGAAGAAGAACGATATGTTTCAGAGCCGTCTTATTTATTTTGTTAGTGCCTCTTTGGAGGAGTCCTTTTTTCTGAGAGGACCAATAGTTTTTTTTTTTTTGCTACTTAGACTAAGTCCTTTGATTTTATTTTCTTTGACTATTTCATTAATCATTGATTGTAACTCTTCTTTACTTCTTGCTATTACAACTGTTGTATAACTTGGTTGTTAACACTGGATCCATCAACTGATAGCCCTAGCATGTCTTCCATGGATTTAAAAATGATCTATTTATATAAATTGAAAAGATCAGATGAATACATGCAGTCTGTCTTGCACCCATTTTTACTGGTTGCTAGTTTCCAACTTGGTTATTAATTAACTCTTGCTGCTGCTTTTTGCCAATAAATCTTTCTATTGTTCTCAAGTCTTTGCTATCTATATTTATACTCTCTATGATTTTCTATTAGATTTCATGGTGTTTCACTTTATCAAAGACCTTCATGTAGTCACTAAGGCATATATATATATAATTCTGTCTTTACTTCCAAAGCACTTTCTCTCAATGTTCTTTTGTATTATTTGTGCCCTTACCCTCTATGAACCCATACTGTTCTTCCCTAATTTCTAGTTTTATTTCAATGCTATATGTCTAGTATTATTTCATTGCTATATGTGTAGTATTATTTCATTGCTATGTCTCTAGTATTATTTCATTGCTATGTGCTAAGAGAATTACAAGATTTTTGTGAAAATAAATGCAGAAACGTTTAAAAATTAAAAGCCACAAAAACTGGCTTCTAAGTTTCTCTGGTTGGTAAGTAGAATTGCATTTTTTAAGCCAAGGTATGGATTGACAAATCATTTTGTATGTGTCCACTGTTATAAGTATCATTTAGCATTTTTGTTGCTGCTTCTATTCCAAATTCTCCTAATGCTTTTATTTTGTCTACAGATATTTATAATCAAGACCTGGAGCTTTGCTTTTCTTTATATACCGCAACTTCTCTCTTGATTATAAGTGGTCCTTGATATGATTCTTGTGTGTTTATTTCTGGTCTGTCGTCATCAAATAATTCTTTTATATATTCTGTCAATTGTTCTACAATGTCACTTTGTCCAATTAATCATTTTTCCTTTTCTGGATTTCAAAACGGCTGAGGGATACATATGTTCTTCTAGCTGTCATCTCATTTATTTGTTTGTACATTGATTTTGTGGCTGTTTATGTTGTCTTCACAGTTCACTACATATATGATTTAACTTATCCTACATTTATCTATTATTTCTTTTATATTTTTATATGTGGCTTCGTCTTGTTTTGGTTTTCATCACTTGTCTTCGTCTTGTTTTGGTTTTCATCACTTGTCCATGAGCTGAAGAATTTCTTCTGTCGTCCATCTCTTTGCAATTGACACAGGTCAATTGTATCTTTTAACATTTTCCATTTTCACTTGAACTTTGGATATTTTTTAAGGCATCATACCTATAACAGTAATATGTGGAAAGATATAATTCTTGTACAAGATGATACAATGTGGGTCTTGTATAAGGTGATACAATGTGGGTCTTGTACAAGGTGATACAATGTGGGTCTTGTACAAGGTGATACAATGTGGGTCTTGTACAAGGTGATACAATGTGGGTCTTGTACAAGGTGATACAATGTGGGTCTTGTACAAGGTGATACAATGTGGGTCTTGTACAAGGTCTGATATTTGAAAGATTTTTATTTAACAAAATGATTATTATTAATTTAACAAAGAAATTTCTCCCCAAGGATAATAGAGAGACATATTATACTTATTCTGGATTGTAATGTTATACTTTTCATTCATTTCTTAATTTAAATTCAGTAAAACCTCATAAATGTGTATATTTTGTGAAGCATTCCTTATTTTCTTTACTTGCATCCCAAAGAACATGTACCAATGGGTGCATGTTTACTGTCACAATCCTGGTTTCATACAGATTAAGCTGTTTCTCTATCTGTTTCTGATTAATATGTAATAATTAATATGAATGGTTAAAATACAATAGTTTTATATGTATGAAAATGGAATGAATTCAAGACTAATGTTGAAATAAGAGAAAATGGTCATGTAACCAAAGATCTCAACTACAATTAAGGAAAGAAGATGGAGATATGTCGGATGCAAGAAGAGACAACAAGATGAGAAGAGTGCAGGAAGGATCTAACTGTGCAGGAAGGATCAAGAATAAAGGATTTTGCATTTTACAGCTTCCCAGAAGAAAGAGATCAGTCTCAGAATGAGCTTACCTTTTTCTTGTATTTTTTGCCTGGAGAGTGCTGATGATGATCTTCATCACAACCAGCCAGTTAATATTATAGTAATGTTATAAAAAAAAAAGTAAAGTACCCCCGTCACGCCAAGTGGCGTATAGGGAATATGGTGTTAGTGACTATAAATTTTACAGACCTTCGGCACATGATTTTTTGGGGTAATGTGGTCGGTATTACGCTGTGCCGCTTTACTTTCAAAGAAAAAAAATTCGGTACCCATTAAAGGCTATAGTAATGTTATGCTTCATTAAAAAAAATTATTTTAAATGAGTAAAATACTCATGTATGTAACATAATAAATTATCAAATTTTTTAGAGTGATTCTGAGAAAGTTAAAAAGTTTGCTTATATTTCTTTTTCAAGCTGACAGCTCTGACACACCAGATACTCCTTTGGCTGAGAAAGAAAGCAAAGAATATGATGATGAATATATCAGCATTATAATTGGAGCTCTTGCTGCTCTCATATTTCTTCTCTTGTGTGTCATCCTCATTTTCTTCTGTCGACACAAGAGACGAAAGAACAACAATAATCGTCGCAGCCACAAGCCTGTAAGCAATGGCCATGTCACAATTAATCTAAGTGACCTGAGAGGAAATGCCAATGGGAAAGTTTCCAATGGCAACATGTATAACAGTATTGCAACAGATGAAGCAGATTCAGATCGTGATGTTGCTGGCTGCTGCAGTAGTGGTGGCACTGCGGGTGATAAATTTGCCTGCAAACCTGCATACGTTCAACCACAAGACAGCATTCAAGGTAACGCTGTTAATGTTTTGTAATATTGCTCATTGCAGATGATCAAGCTGTAATAAAATATTTTCAAAATGAGCAACAATAATGTAATAATGTGTAAGGAAATACGAAGAAAAGACAAAGATCATAATTATAAAAAGAAAATAGAAAAAAAATAACAAATTAGTATTGAAAACAAAGAACTGATACAAGTAAAAGCGTTAAAATATTTGGGAAGTATTGTAAAAACAAATGGGAAAATCGAGACCACGATTGAAAAAGATTCAGCATAGTAAATAGATGAATAACACTTATTGTAAAAAACAAGCATGTGGCAATGGACACAAAAGGAGCAATATAAAACTCAGCCATCATTGTGCTACAGTGTCAAATATTGGACATTAACAGCAAAGGAGAAAAGAAAAATCATAATTGCTGAAATGATGTATCTTTAAAGAAAACATTTTGTGATAATAAGAGACAAAATAAAAAATGAAGAATTCTGGCAAAGAGTCAGAGTAGAACCATATTCTGAGCTTCATTCAGAAACAACAAATTAATTTGGACATGCAACACAGTTACCAGCAAGCAGTATTCACAACACTATGGACATGCAACACAGTTACCAGCAAGCAGTATTCACAACACTATGGACATGTAACACAGTTACCAGCAAGCAGTATTCACAACACTATGGACATGCAACAGTTACTAGCAAACAGTATTCACAACACTATGGACATGCAACACAGTTACCAGCAAGCAGTATTCATAACAATATGGACATCTAACACAGTTACCAGCAAGCAGTATTCATAACACTATGGACATGTAACACAGTTACCAGCAAGCAGTATTCATAACACTATGGACATCTAACACAGTTACCAGCAAGCAGTATTCATAACACTATGGACATGTAACACAGTTACCAGCAAGCAGTATTCATAACACTATGGACATGTAACACAGTTACCAGCAAGCAATATTCACAACACTATGGACATACAACAGTTACTAGCAAACAGTATTCATAACACTATGGACATGCAACACAGTTACCAGCAAGCAGTATTCATAACAATATGGACATCTAACACAGTTACCAGCAAGCAGTATTCATAACACTATGGACATGTAACACAGTTACCAGCAAGCAGTATTCATAACACTATGGACATCTAACACAGTTACCAGCAAGCAGTATTCATAACACTATGGACATGTAACACAGTTACCAGCAAGCAGTATTCATAACACTATGGACATGTAACACAGTTACCAGCAAGCAATATTCACAACACTATGGACATACAACAGTTACTAGCAAACAGTATTCACAACACAATGGACATGCAACACAGTTACCAGCAAGCAATATTCATAACACTATGGACATGTAACACTTACCAGCAAGCAATATTCATAACACTATGGACATGTAACAGTTACCAGAAACAGTATTCACAACACTATGGACATGCAACACAGTTACCAGCAAGCAATATTCATAACACTATGGACATGTAACAGTTACTAGCAAACAGTATTCACAACACTATGGACATGCAACACAGTTACCAGTAAGCAATATTCATAACACCATGGACATGTAACAGTTACCAGTAAGCAATATTCATAACACCATGGACATGTAACAGTTACCAGCAAGCAATATTCACAACACTATGGACATACAACAGTTACTAGCAAACAGTATTCACAACACAATGGACATGCAACACAGTTACCAGCAAGCAATATTCATAACACTATGGACATGTAACACTTACCAGCAAGCAATATTCATAACACTATGGACATGTAACAGTTACCAGAAAACAGTATTCACAACACTATAGACATGCAACACAGTTACCAGCAAGCAATATTCATAACACTATGGACATGTAACAGTTACTAGCAAACAGTATTCACAACACTATGGACATGCAACACAGTTACCAGTAAGCAATATTCATAACACCATGGACATGTAACAGTTACCAGTAAGCAATATTCATAACACCATGGACATGTAACAGTTACCAGCAAGCAATATTCACAACACTATGGACATGCAACACAGTTACTAGCAAACAGTATTCACAACACTATGGACATGTAACAGTTACCAGCAAGCAGTATTCACAACACTATGGACATGCAACACAGTTACTAGCAAACAGTATTCACAACACTATGTACATGTAACAGTTACCAGCAAGCAATATTCACAACACTATGGACATGCAACACAGTTACTAGCAAACAGTATTCACAACACTATGGACATGTAACAGTTACCAGCAAGCAGTATTCACAACACTATGGACATGCAACACAGTTACCAGCAAACAGTATTCACAACACTATGGACATGCAACACAGTTATCAGCAAGAAGTATTCACAATTTAAAATTATTTACATAATATTATTATGTGATGAGGAGAGATACTAACTGAATAACAAGGCAAGCCCTCATGTGGGAAACAACAGGTAAGAAGAAAAGAGGCCGACCCAGAGAGACACTGAGAAGAACGTTGATCAGAGAGGCAAGAGCAGCAGAATCGGCTCCCTCAATGAGATAGAATTGCTTGCACAGAACAGAGACAGATGGCGAGATTTGATTTGATGGTGTCTGGGTCTATGCCCTATGGGCCGTCTATGGCTCGAAAGGTCAATAGAATGATTAATAGATAGATAGATAGATAGTATTTACAACACTATGGACATATGTAACAGTTACCAGCAAGCAGTATTCACAACACTATGGGCATGCAACAGTAACCAGCAAGCAATATTCACAACACTATGGACATGTTCGAAGTGCCATGATGATAATCTACAAATAACTCAATAACTCAGTATTCACAACACTATGGGCATGCAACAGTTATCAGCAAGCAGTATTCACAACACTATGGACATGTTCGAAGTGCCATGATGATAATCTACAAATAACTCAATATTCACAACACTATGGACTTGATCAAAGTGCCATGATGATAATCTACAAATAACTCAATAACTCAGTATTCACAACACTATGGACATGTTCAAAGTGCCATGATGATAATCTACAAATAACTCAATAACTCAGTATTCACAACACTATGGACATGTTCAAAGTGCCATGATGATAATCTACAAATAACTCAATATTCACAACACTATGGACATGTTCGAAGTGCCATGATGATAATCTACAAATAACTCAATAACTCAGTATTCACAACAAGCATTAACAACCAGATTCAGCAACAAAAAGAGTAGAGAACAATCTCCGCACTTCCCTAGAGGTGGACTAGTGAATAACTAAAGCCACAAGTAGCACCATATGTGATTGTTAAGACAATCCATTTTGCCCATACTCTGTAAAGGCAAAGAGAACAATACAAGCCATTAGTACATCAACTAAAGTAAAACTGACATATTACTTATGCAGCCAGTATCTATATATCTATCTATTGACCTTTTGAGCCATGGCCGGCCCATAGGGCGTAGACCCAGATACTCTTTCTTTTTTTCTAAACTTTCATTCTAGCCATCTCAATCCTTGAAAAGATGTTTTATTAAAATCTCACCATTTGTCTCTGTTCTGTGCAAGCATCTTGATCTCATTGAAGGAGCCGATTCCTGCTGCCTTTGCCTCCCTGATCAATGTTCTTCTCAGTGTCTCCCTGGGTCAGCCTCTTTTCCTCTTACCTGTTGTTTCCCACTTGAGGGCTTAATTTGTGAATCACTTTTTATCTCTTCTCATCACATGTCCAACATACGTCCATCA
The DNA here is from genome assembly GCA_032433765.1 of Megaustenia siamemsis. NCBI lineage: Eukaryota > Metazoa > Mollusca > Gastropoda > Stylommatophora > Ariophantidae > Megaustenia > Megaustenia siamemsis. The sequence goes on along the minus strand of JAVIAB010000059.1, from coordinate 52,678,345 downwards.
TCTTTTCTTGATTACAGATGATATTATTGGTTGATTGATGATTTCTCTAATTTTCTCGTTTGTTTTTAATTCATTGCACGCTATACCAAGTATTTTCCTTATACATGAAATGTAGACCTCCTTAAAATGGCAAAGAAGAAATCAAATACAGCTTGTTTTTCTTGATTAACTTGACATTATGCATGATGAATTGACAGTATTAAGTATCTAGAGGACATTGGCATCATCAACTAGTTGTCACATGATTTTGTTGTTCTTGTCATTGAATGTAAGAATACAAAGTTAGCACTCCAAAGATATTGCAAGATATCCACCTTCTTTGGTGCAAGGGATCAACATGTAGTAGTCAACACCTGTGCCTGGACAGTATTCTGTATACACACAGGCATGTTTAGGCATGGTTAAAGTAAGTTTGAACAAGGACATGCTAGATGATGATGTGTTCATATGAAATATGCTCATATATAGAGGATGATAGTTGACTGGAAATCTGGAGAAATGAACAAAATATCTAGAAAAAAAAAATAGAAAAAAAACGGTTTGGTTAAAGCTTTATGTAATAAGTGGATGACAAAATTTAGAACAATGTTTCAGCCCAATAGGCCTTCAGCAGGAACAAATACACAACACATGCACACAGATATGTATTTAAAATATATCAATGTAGCTGTTAGTTCTCAACAATTTTGTTTTCAGGATCAGAACTCCGAGATTATGCTGTTCCTGATATTACCAAATCAGCTCTTGTTGTCAATCTTCCACCTCGAGCTTCAGTTCCTAACCAACTTGCCATTATGGATAGGCCACCAAATTATGATGCACTTTATGCTGCTGCTGATATTGTGAACGTCCATGGGGAAGTGTTCCGAGCATGCAGGGAGTTAGTGGAAACAATGTATACTCTGTTCCTAATGCTGAACTTCTATGTAGTATTGACTATTCTGTGACAGAGTTGCAACGTGAAGACTTGAGATTTGTTGAGGTCTTGGGAGAAGGGCAATTTGGAGAGGTTAGTAGTTTACAGGATGTTTTAGTTCTCATGGGTAAATTACTTTTATTTTTTTTTTCTTAAATATTTTTGCCATTTAATTAAAATTTTCAAAGTTTAAGTTTTCAATTAAAAAGATATATATATGGGAGAAAATGTTGAATTGTGTTTAAATAACAAATTGAGATTTATAAAAATGAAGATTATTGCAACGTAACTTTCACTCGCAGGTTCATTTTAGTATGTTGCATTGTGTCTAAATAACAAATTGTGATGAAAAATGAAGATTATTGCAACGTAACTTTCACTCGCAGGTTCATTTTAGTATGTTACATTGTGTCTAAATAACAAATTGTGATGAAAAATGAAGATTATTGCAACGTAACTTTCACACGCAGGTTCATTTGTGTGAAGCCCTTCATGTTGATGACTTGGTCGTTGATGAATACCTACTTAATAGGACATTACCAGAGGACCACTTCTGGTGGCTGTTAAAATGCTGAGGCCAAATGCTGATGACAGAGCCAGGTTAGCACATGAATGGCTTTTTTTTTCATTAATGCATGCTTTTGATCTATGTATTAATATAAATCATGAAAACAATAATAGGAATGCTAGGATAAGAAAAACTGTTTGAATTAGGAACAATGGTGGATTTACAGGTCAAACATTACTGCTGTTATTAATAGTCAGTGGATGGCTGGTTGGATTCACTTGTGTTTGCCTTTCAGGTTAATGTAATTTCTATTTTCTTGTAAAATCTGAGGTTCTTATTAAGGTCAATTGCACCAGCACATGTCCCAATGCTTAAGTCTTCTTCTTCTTCTTCTTCTTCTTCTTTCCTTCCTCATCTGCCATTCAGCGTCAAGGGGAGATATAATTTGCGGTCTTTTGCTCTTCTGTTCGCCTCTGCTGCTGTTATGTTTCCTAGTGCTTCTGATATTCCATCGACCCATCTTATTTGTGGTCGACCCTTGGGTCTGGTGTTCTCACAATGTTTGTTGGAGGCTCGTTGTGTTGTGTTTTGTCCTTTCTGCCTTGTCACGTGGCCAAACCATTTTATCTGTTGTTTCCTTATATATTCTATGGCAGGGGCTATTCCTAGCTTTTTTCTCAGTTCTTCATTTCTGATCTTATTTCTCAGACTGCTTCCTGTCATTCGTCTAACACATTTCATCTCTGTAGAGGTTATTTTTCTTATTGTTCTTGCATCTAGGGTCCAGGTCTGGCATTGGTAGCACAATGTTGGGATGAAGATTGCATTGTATAGTGCTCGTTTTGCCTCCAGAGTTATTTCCTTGTTGGACAATAGTGGTGATAACTGTTCAATGGTTTGACAACCTTTGTTGCATCTTGATTCTATCTCTGCTGTTTGAGAATTATCGTTTGTCATTAGACTTCCTAGGTATTTGAATTCCTCTACTTGTTTTAGTTGTCTGTCTTCTATAGTTATGTTGATGTTCTGTTTTATTTTGTTTCAAGATGGCATCCGTGTGTGGACAGTGTTTTCCGTTACAGCGTGTGTTGTTTCGAAATACGCCAGTTACACGCGGTGTGATTCTTGGATTAATATTCTGCTCATGCCTGTTGTGGTTGTTTAACTTCTGACAGGCTGGTGGATGGTGGAAATTCTCATTGTTAAGTGGGTATTTATCTTCTTTTCAATCGAGATTGAACCGATGGTCATTGTTTTTCACTGTCGCGCCAGGCAGGCGAAATGTCCATTCCGAATTGTACAAAGTCTGCAACGGTGGATGGGGGGGCGGAAGAGTCAGAAATGACCAACGGCTCAGAAATCGAAAACAGCAAAGTGTCCGGTACACGAGAGGCATGTTCATCTGTGTTTGTCGAAGTCCTGTGCTCTTCCCATTTCTCGGAGGGCATTGATTGTGTCCGCCTGATCCATTGGTTGCCCGTCCTCAACGACAGCACAGCTAGCCTGGAGGGGAAAATATAAGGTAAAAGAGGTTGAGGCAGACCAAGACTAACATGGACTACTAACATTAAAAGATGGACAAATCAGCCTATGACAACCTGCACCATCAAAGCAGAGACAGAGCAGAATGGCGCTCCATGGTAGACAACCTTCATTGCGGAGAAGGCACTCGATGATGATGATGAAAGGAGTCTGTTGAAATGTGGTTTTACAGAAAAATGTTGAGAATACCATGGACAGCTAAGGAGAGTAATGAAAATGTTCTGAAAGAGGTCAAGCAAAAAGAGAGCTAATTTCCAATATTAGGAAGAAACAATCATAATTTTTTGGCCATGTAATGAGAAGAGAACAACTGGAGTATATTGTAACAATTGGAAAAATTGAGGGACGAAGAGATAGAGGGAAGCAAAGAGAAAAGATACCAGATAGCTTAAGAGAATGGCATGGCAGAAGGTCAATAACAGAAATGATAAATAACTCTCGAAATCAAAGATTGTGGAGAGACATGATCACCTACGCCAGCAGCCCAGTACTTGATGATGAAAGCAGCTTTGATTTCATCCATTCTCACATAATCCTCTTCTTCATTTTCCAGGCATAATTCAGAGATATTTTTTATATGCAAGGCTGCTTCCTGTCATCTTCTTTTGATTACTCTGCTCTAGACAATGAGTGGGCAGTGTCTTATCCTTGTCTTTGTCCGTTTTCTGGCAAGTGAGATCCAAACCCTGAAAGTCAGGCTTACTCTTGACTGCACCATTCACACTATTGTACAGTTGCCAGAACAACTTCAGTCATTACTCACCCTCCTACAGAACTGTGTCCATTTCTCCTTTTAACTTCCTTTCCTGATGTTTTAAAATAGGCAACTTCAAAACTCATGTCTTACTTCAAATGCAAGTCATGGTTAATGACTGTAATGTCATACTTGGAATATCGCACACTTGGCTTGTGTTTTTTGCATTTCTCTTTCTCTTCCAGTAAACTGGAGTCATGATAACTCAGTGGTTAGTGAACTGGACTACAAAGAATAAGAGGTCAAGTTCGATCCTGACCGATGGCTTCCGGGTTCATCCAGCTTTAAATGGGCACTGGATTTTATCTGGGAAAGTAAAGTGGCATTGGCATAATACCAACCACATTACCCCAAAATCATGTGCCGAAGGTCTATAAAAATTATGGTCACTAACACCATATTCCCTATATGTCACTTGGCATGATGGGGCTCTTGACTTTTTTTTTAACTACCAGTAAACTGCAGGAGAAATTATCATTGCCATGTTTATCCTAGGTCATTCCCCCTGCATGCCGAAATTAAGTGTAGAAGATACCAGTGCCACATCAGTGACACTGTCTGTCATCATCCCCTGGTTTAACAAAGCAATACACAACCACTGTTGATGCAAACAAGATATGTGTCCTCAAGGGCATCTTCAAGCTCCACATCTTGTTTGTTGAAAGAAATGTTTCCCCTTAATTTGCCCTTAACATTAATATCAGCACAGACAATGACATTTTTCTCAATACTGGTAAATTTGCTACCACCTTTAATAATAGCCAATCTGAAGACCCTTGCCTTTAATAAAAGTCAATAACTTAACACACACACACACACACACACCCCCCCCCCCCCCCCCCCCCCCCCTCTTTCCCCGGCCTTGGTAGCCTAGTTGGAAAACCACTCGACTGGGCTACTACCAATGTTCGACAACCCGTGTTTGATTCCCGCTGAAAGCAGTGTGAATTGTACTCATGGTTGGAAAAAAATACCCTAGTGGTGTCACCCAGCTGCTGGCAGAAATGGGTACCAGGTATTATCTGGAAAGGTGAGGAATGCTGCCTCACATCGTGAATTTTGATGCTTGAACCAACACTATTTGGAAAGGTGGCCGAGCACATATGGGTGAAAACTTATGTGCTAAGACACCAATTTAGTCTTGTACTTTCCCTTTGCTAGCAAGTGTTACTTTGGCATGACAGACATAAATGTGAACTAGGGGGTTTTTGGAGTAAATCCTGATGGTTGACACTGTAGTGATGTCACTGTTCCAACAACATATGCCCACCTGTGATGTTACAATGATGGTACATACATTGATTGCCAGCCTCAGATGTTAGCTGTTGTAATAGCTGTTGAAACCAGCTATATGTGGTCACCCATCAATAGTGAGTTTTTAGTAGAGCTACATTGACTGCCATGTACACAAAACTTTTTAGAATGTGCTCCCATTGACTGGTTCTTACACAATTCCAGTTTATAACACAGAGATTGAGCATCGATACATGCTGACCCTCAGCAATGGGCAAATAGAATGATTGGAAAAGATACAAAATGAAACATTGTGCTTCATCCTTGGGTGCACAAAAGATACAGAGTGTAGGGCGATGTGTTAACTCTAAATTTTCCCACCATGGCAGAAGGAATAAGACTTTGATGAGCATGTGCCTATCTCTACAGATCCATGTCATATGTTATGAGTACAAAAGGCAACAGGTTAAAAAGAGAAAAATCATGGATGGGTCAGATTGTTAATATTATTCACCAGATGTGTTCAGTTGAGGACAAAGACCTTGTGGAAGAATGGATTTGAATGCCATCAGAGTGCAGTAATCCTTTCTCAACATCATCACAGTAGACAGAGAATGTAAACAACAAAACCCCTTCAATATTAAGTCAGAAATGCATTCTTGATTTTTTATAACTCTTCTGAGAGTGACACAGTCATTTACACAGACGGGTCTGTAATTTGGCAATTATGGAGCCCATGGGCTTTCGTGACTTATGTTGGAGGTAGAACTGTGAAGAAAGTTAGTGGTACTTTCACAATGGCTTCAAGTAGTTTGACCATGAAAATTATGGTAGGGAATTGGTACATTCTACAAATAATGAAGGATTCTGTAAATACTTAGGACCCTTGTCCAATTTGTTGTTTTAGAACCCACATGTTATTAGAGGGGCTCCTCTGATTCATTCACCTGTCACATGGTGTTGCAAAAAACCACTATTGTTAGTATTCAACAGATGCTTTTTAGACATTGAGCAACAATCAAACAGCCAAGTTGATTGGATAGATGTGAAATATTTATAGAATTAAGCCTTGGTGTGCATTGGGGAGATTTTAGCCTGTCAGACAGATTTATCAGGAAGATTTTTGCCAGAGAGATCATTGCCTGATAGTCATACAAAGGGTTGGAGAGCAGCCAGAAGGAGAGGATCTTCAAAGTACTGTAGTGTTTGATTTATCTAGTTTATGAGTATTTGGCAAGATAAGAAGATAAGTAGTATGTGGTGAGTTACTAGAAAACCTGAGAGATGATAATTACCTCAGGCAATAGTCAAGTAACTAAAAGTACAACAGTTATGATTGATTACATTAGATCACAATGACTGAGATTGAACCTCAAGATGAGTTGCTAGTGTAGATGTGAGAATAGCTTAGCATTTAATATATTGTGAATAATTGTGAAGAATAAAATGTTTAGCTGAATTGGACTACAAAGTTCTGTGTGATTCATTTGCAGAGTGCAAGACATGCTTTATATAAAGCCAAAGAATATATAAAAAAGCAACAGATAAAATGGTTTGGCCACGTGACAAGGCAGAGTAATCAAAATACAATACAATGAGCCCTCAATAAATGTTACGAGAAAACCAGACCCAAGAGTCGACCATGAACAAGATGGATCGATGGAACATTAGAAACATAACAGCAGCAGAGGCGAACAGAAGAGCAAAAGACCGCAAATGATATCTCCCCTTGACACTGAAAGGCTAATGAGGAAGGAGAAGAAGAAAAAGAAGACATGCTTTAACCTGGTCATAGTGTGTAATTAAGAAAAGACATAATGGAAATCGTTTTCCATTTGTGCAATTTAGCAACCATGAGGCAATTAATAAAATTCTAAGTTTTAGACATCAATAGGTTGCTTGTAGATGTAGTGTTGCCTAGACAAAGTTAGTGATATAGAAGTGAGAATGAAATGAAAGTGGGGGGGGGGGAGAATAATTAATGTTTTTAGTAATGTACTGTAAAAAGTAATTAATGATTTACAAAGTCATTAGGAAGGAACAAAAAATGGAAAGAAATGAAGAACAGCTGCACCTTAGACTAAGAACAAAGAAATGGATGAAAGAAGTTTATAGAAGTGGCTCATCAATTTTTTTTTTCTTATCTCTTCTTCCAAATTAGATAAAGAATTTTCAAAATACTTAGCAGCTGTGCCTATATCTCAGGTTTTTCTTTGTGAGTTTTTGGGTTCTAATTCATCATCAGTTTGTGTAGAGATTCCCTTGACGTTTAATTCCTTTCTGTGATCTATAGTCTGTGTGTAGCTCTGTGGTCTACAATCTGTGTAGCTCTATGGTCTATAGTCTGTGTAGCTCAGTGGTCTACAGTTTCTGTGTAGCTCTGTGGTCTAAAGTCTGTGTAGATCAGTGGTCTACAGTCTGTGTGCAGTTCTGTGTACTATAGTCTGTGTGTAGCTCTGTGGTGTACAGTCTGTGTGCAGCTCTGTGGTCTATAGTCTGTGTGTAGCTCTGTGGTCTACAGTCTATGTGTAGCTCTGTGATCTATAGTCTGTGTGTAGCTCTGTGTTGTATAGTCTGTGTGTAGCTCTGTGTTGTATAGTCTGTGTGTAGCTCTGTGGTTTACAGTCTGTGTGTAGCTCTGTGGTTTATAGTCTGTGTGTAGCTCTGTGGTCTATAGTCTGTGTGTAGCTCAGTGGTCTATAGTCTGTGTGTAGCTCTGTGGTCTATAGTCTGTGTGTAGCTCAGTGGTCTACAGTCTGTGTGTAGCTCTGTGGTCTATAGTCTGTGTGTAGCTCTGTGGTCTACAGTCTGTGTGTAGCTCTGTGGTCTATAGTCTGTGTGTAGCTCAGTGGTCTACAGTCTGTGTGTAGCTCTGTGGTCTATAGTCTGTGTGTAGCTCTGTGGTCTATAGTCTGTGTGTAGCTGTCCAACAAAAATCTGTCTCTCTGTCAAGATCTCTCCTATCCATACTGAGACCTGATTATATATATCCCACATCATTCTGCCAATCATTGCTACTTTAGTTAATTTGGCTGGCATCTATAACTCTTATGTTTCTTTCTGTAGATACTATCTTTCATTATGCAACATCACATGACAGTTGAATGCATCAAAGGTGCACCTCTAAACCACGTGGGTAGGGAACAACACTTTCTACAAATAATTAAGGAATGAGTAAATACTTAGGTTATTTCCAACACAACCACAGTATTGACAAAAGACAGAGAAATTGTTCATTTTTTATTTGCAGAGCTGATTTCCACAAAGAGATCAAGATAATGTCCCAGCTGAAAGACATCAATATTGTACGTGTTCTTGGTGTCTGCACAAGGGAGGAGCCCTTGTGTATGGTGGTTGAGTATATGAAGTATGGAGATCTGAACCAGTTCCTTATAGATCATGAACCAGAAGGTCCAGAAGCACAACAAGGAAAAACCTTAAGGTATGTTTTTCATTCCCATTGTATATTTAAGTGTATTGCCAGATCAAAGTCCTTGCTTAACCCTAGCTTATACTTCCTATCTGTGAGTCACATTTTCACAACACCATCATAAAAACTACTACAGGGGACTGGTTGGTCTCGAGGCAAGATGCCGGCCTTGAGACAGAGAGTTTATGGGTTCAAATCCCGGCTGCACCGGTTGGGATTTTTATTTATGATTTCTCTCTGCGGCAACCACCCCTGGTCTCAGCAGTGAGACCCGGCTTGAAGCGTCAATTACTCATCGACGAAAAAAATATGAGTACCTCCAAAGATGGAGTTATCTGCCTGTGCGGTGAGGGAACCCTTTGCACACAGCTGCCCGGGAAAAATGGATTAACACGCAAAATTCAGTTCCTAGTCTCTAGGGACTTCATCAGATGTAAACGTAGCTGGCGAACGTTAAAAAAATTTTTTTTCTAATATTAAAAACAAACTACTACCACTTAAATGTTACATTTAGAGTTCCAAAAGTAGTATTTTCTTTGAACTTTTGCTTTTGGCTGTGTGTTTACCCAAGCAGACACATGGGAATCAGGTGCTGTAATAATTTCCTGGGTTACATTTGATTCATGGCCTGAAATTCGAATGCATCACACTGTGGCTACCAGAGGTGTTACATTGTCTATTCACATGGTCGCTGTAAATCCAGCAATCCAGGAATATGTTCAGAAAGTGTTGCTTGCTGTCTCTCCTGTGTTACAGTGGTCTCTTTGATTTCTTGCCGATGGCCAACAAGATTTTCCCCATTATAAAGAAAAGAAAAGGGAATAAAAAAACTAATTTTTTTTAAATTGGTGAAATTATAAAAATAACAGCCCTCCTTTCTATAAGGGGAGATGGATGTTTGCCGACAGCAAAATTGGAAGAATTTGTATTTTGAGGGGTTAATTTTTACGACAGAATCGTAATAAAGGATTAAATTACATGCATGTATTAACTTGTTATATTCTTTTTTTTTTTTAGTATATCTTTCTAATGTATGAGCAGGTGATATTCTCATACACCATCTACACAGAAATAGAACACAGTTTACTTTTAGTTCAGTAATTTGGTTCAGTACTTTTATGTGAAGCAAAAACATGAATATTGTATATAGTGTTAATATAATAATACATTGTTATTATTATTATAAATAATAGTTTCTGCGAAGTTCTGATTGGACATCATTTGATTCTTTAAAATTGTTCAGTTATGCTTAAATTGGTGCTAAATTCAAATTCTATTAAACATTATCAGGTATATACATTATTAAATAT
>JAVIAB010000059.1:52026119-52068552 GCA_032433765.1 Megaustenia siamemsis | reverse complement strand
CACTCTCTCTCCCTCTCTTTCTTCCTTCACTCTCTCCCCCTCTCTTTCTTCCTTCACTCTCTCCCCTCTCTTTCTTCCTTCACTCTCTCTCCTCTCTCTCTCGCCTTCTCTCTCTCCTCTCTCTCCTCTCTTTCTTCCTTCATTCACTCTCTCTTCCTCTCTTTCTCCTTCACTCTCTCTTCCTCTCTTTCTTCCTTCACTCTCTCTCCCTCTCTTCTTCCTTCACTCTCTCCCTCTCTTTCTTCCTTCACTCTCTCCCCCTCTCTTTCTTCCTTCACTCTCTCTCCCTCTCTTTCTTCCTTCACTCTCTCTCCCTCTCTTTCTTCCATCACTCTCTCTCCCTCTTTCTTCCTTCACTCTCTCTCCTTCTCTTTCTTCCTTCACTCTCTCTCCCTCTCTTTCTTCCTTCACTCTCTTCCCCTTCTCTTTTTTTGCTTCACTCTCTCTCCCTCTCTATCTCCCTCTCTCTCTCCCTCTCTCCCCCTTTCTATCTCCCTCTCTCTCCTCTCTATCCCTCTCTCTTCCTTCTCTCTTCCACTCCTCCCTCTCTCTTTCTCTCCCCCTATCTCTCCCCCTCTCTCACTCTCTCTCTCCCTCTCTCTATCCCCCCTCTCTCCCTCTTTTCTTCCTTCCTTCACTCTCTCTCCCTCTCTTTCTTCCTTCACTTCTCTCCCTCTTTTTCCTTCACTCTCTCTCTCCCTCTCTTTCTTCCTTCTTCACTCTCTCTCCTCTTCTCTCTCCCCCTCTCTCACTCTCTCTCTCTCCCTCTCTCTCCCCCTCTCTCCCTCTCTTTCTTCCTCCTTCACTCTCTCTCCTATCTTCTTCCTTCACTCTTTCTCCCTCTCTTTCTTCCTTCACTCTCTCTCCCTCTCTTTTTCCTTCACTCTCTCTCCCTCTCTTTCCTTCACTCTCTCTCCCTCTCTTTCTTCCTTCACTCTCTCCCCCTCTCTTTCTTCCTTCACTTCTCTCCCTCTCTTCTTCCTTCCTTCACTCTCTCTCCCTTTCTCCCTCTCTTCTCCGTCTCTCTCCTCTCTCTCCTCTCTCTCTCTCCTTCTCTCTCCCCTCTCTCCATCTCTTTCTTCCTTCACTCTCTCCCTTCTTTCTTCCTTCACTCTCTCTCCTTTCATTTCCACTCTCTCCCTCTCTTTCTCTCTCCCCTCTCTCCCCTCTTTCTTCCTTCTCTCTCTCCTCTCTCTCTCCTCTCTCTCTTCCTCTCTCTCTCCTTCTCTCTCCCTCTCTTTTCCTTCACTCTCCCTCTCTTTCTTCCTTCACTCTCTCTCTCCCTCTCTTCTTCCTTCACTCTCTCTCTCCCTCTCCTCTCTCTCTCCCTCTCTCTCTCCTTCTCTTCCCCTCTTCCTCCCTCTCTTTCTTCCTTCCTTCACTCTCTTCCCTCTCTTCTTCCTTCACTCTCTCTCCCTCTCTTTCTTCCTTCACTCTCTCTCCCTCCCCCTCTCCCTCCTCCTCTCCCTCCCTCTCTCACTCCCTCTCTCCTCCCTCTCTCCTCTCTCTCTCTTTCTCTCCATCCCTCCCTCTCCCCCCCTCTCTCTCCCTCCCTCTCCCGCCCTCTCTCTCTCTCTCTCTCTCTACAGTGTGGTTGCTTCTATATACCACTCTAAGGAGAATGGTAATTGAACCTTTCCATGTGCATAAACATTTTGTGTGTAAACAGGAAATGAAATTATTTGTGCTTTCACAAAAGAGCCATTAACACATTACCTGATCATGGGGACTCTGGTATTAACTTGCAGGGAATGGCTCTATGGGGAATGATATGTTTCAGCTAAACAGTTGCTGAGGTGCATTTCTAGAGATTCGTGTCAAGACTCGTGTCTTTGAATCGTCGGCGAAAGGGAACACAAATGTATGCAGCTTGATGTGCATGAAGGACAAAACACAACCGAACAGAGTTGCGACTCAATAGGTGGCGACGACGACTATTTAACCACAGTGTCCTTACATTGTGTGTTGTCCTACACATACGTGACCAGCTGTAACCATATCATTGTTTTCCTTTCACCGTTATCATCAGCTTTACAGCAGCTTCACATTTATATGCCTTCACCCCCTTCTGAGCATCGATGAAGTAGGATGTCTGTGCCTGATGTCAGTAGATATACCTTTGTGAGATCTCAGATGCTTGAGAGGGGATCTACTGTGCTGGTCACTCGAGACTCCACTGAAATAAACGTCAAGGACACTCGAGACTCCACTGAAATAAACGTCAAGGACACTCGAGACTCCACTGAAATAAACGTCAAGAACACTCGAGACTCCACTGAAATAAACGTCAAGGACACTCGAGACTCAACTGAAATAAACGTCAAGGACACTCGAGACTCCACTGAAAAAACGTCAAGGACACTCGAGATGCCACTGAAATAAACGTCAAGGACACTCGAGACTCCACTGAAATAAACGTCAAGGACACGAGACTCCACTGAAATAAACGTCAAGGACACTCGAGACTCCTGAAATAAACGTCAAGGACACTCGAGACTCCACTGAAAAAAACGTCAAGGACACTCGAGATAGAATCCACTGAAATAACGTCAAGGACACTCGAGGACCACTGAAATAAACGTAAAGGACATCGAGACTCCACTGAAATAAACGTCAAGGACACTCGAGACTCCACTGAAAATAAACGTCAAGAACACTCGAGACTCCACTGAAATAAACGTCAAGGACACTCGAGACTCACTGAAATAAACGTCAAGGACACTCGAGACTCCACTGAAATAAAACGTCAAGGACACTCGAGACTCCACTGAAATAAACGTCAAGGACACTCGAGACTCCACTGAAATAAACGTCAAGGGACACTCGAGACTCCACTGAAATAAACGTCAAGGACACTCGAGACTCCGGAAATAAACGTCAAGGACACTCGAGACTCAACTGAAATAAACGTCAAGGACACTCGAGACTCCACTGAAATAAATGTCAAGGGACACTCGAGACTCCACTGAAATAAACGTCAAGGACACTCGAGACTCCACTGAAATAAACGTCAAGGACACTCGGACTCCACTAAAATAAACGTCAAGGACACTCGAGACTCCACTGAAATAAACGTCAAGGACACTCGAGACTCCACTGAAATAAACGTCAAGGACACTCGAGACCCACTGAAATAAACGTCAAGGACACTCGAGACTCCACTAAAATAAACGTTAAGGACACTCGAGACTCTGAAATAAACGTCAAGGACACTCGAGACTCCACTGAAAATAAACGTCAAGGACACTCGAGACTCCACTAAAATAAACGTCGTCAAGAACACTCGAGACTCTGAAATAAACGTCAAGGACACTCGAGACTCCACTGAAATAAACGTCAAGGACACTCGAGACTCCACTGAAATAAAAGTCAATGACACTCGAGACTCCTGAAATAAAACGTCAATGACACTCGAGACTCCACTGAAATAAACGTCAAGGACACTTGAGACTCCTGAAATAAACGTCAAGGATGAAATAAACGTCAAGGGCACTTGAGACTGCACTGAAATAAACGTCAAGGACACGCGAGACTCCACTGAAATAAACGTCAAGGACACTCGAGACTCCACTGAAATAAACGTCAAGGACACTCGAGGACTCCACTAAAATAAACGTCAAGGACACTCGAGACTCCTGAAATAAACGTCAATGACACTCGAGACTCCACTGAAATAAACGGCAATGACACTCGAGATCCACTGAAATAAACGTCAAGGACACTCGAGATCCTGAAATAAACGTCAAGGACACTCGAGACTCCACTGAAATAAAGGTCAATGACATTCGAGACTCCACTGAAATAAACGTCAAGGACACTCGAGACTCCTGAAATAAACGTCAAGGACACTCGAGACTCCACTAAAATAAACGTCAATGACACTCGAGACTCCTGAAATAAACGTCAAGGACACTCGAGACTCCACTGAAATAAACGTCAATGACACTCGAGACTCCACTGAAATAAACGTCAATGACACTCGAGACTCCACTGAAATAAACGTCAATGACACTCGAGACTCCACTGAAATAAAGGTCAAGGACACTCGTGGAGGTTAGGGCATGATGAGAATGATTGTTGGTAGTCTCGTTCATTGGACATCTCGACACGGTGATTGACGAGACGTAGAAAAAGTCATGAAACTTGGCACAGAAGGATGGATCGACAATCAGGACTAATATGGTGTATGAGTCACCAGCAAGCCACAGGATTATCATCGTGCACCGTTTGCGTCATCGGTTTGTAAATACTGACCATTGATGCCCCTATCCTGCCGTTATATTTGTTAATCACTAGCCATATTTGCCATCATGTTGTTGCAGTGATCCAAGCACGATGTCTGTCATCCCTGGAAGTCCCACTGCTGCTCCTACGTCAAGATGTCCCTGGTACCGGATGACAGCCGAAGAACACGATGTAAGACCGAATACAGGTCAACACGAATAACCCAGTGTTGACGAGAAGTTCTCCCTGTAAGTATCTCACTAGTTGTGTGTTTAGTTTTCTCTGTAAGTGTCTCACTAGTTGTGTGTTAGTTCTCTCTGTAAGTGTCTCACTAGTGTGGTTTAGTTTCTCTGTAAGGGTCTCACTAGTTGTGTGTTTAGTCTCTCTGTAAGTGTCTCACTAGTTGTGTGTTTAGTTTTTTCTCTGTAAGTGTCTCACTAGTGTGTGTTTAGTTTTCTCTGAAGTGTCTCACTAGTTGTGTGTTTAGTTTTCTCTGTAAGTGTATCATAGTTGTGTGTTTAGTTTTCTCTGTAAGTGTCTCACTAGTTGGATGTTTAGTTTTCTCTGTAAGTGTCTCACTAGTTGATGTTTAGTTTTCTCTGTAAGTGTCTCACTAGCTGTGTGTTTAGTTCTCTCTGTAAGTGTCTCACTAGTTGTGTGTTTAGTTTTCTCTGTGAGTGTATCACTAGTTGTGTGTTTAGTTTTCTCTGTGAGTGTCTCACTAGTTGTGTGTTTAGTTCTCTCTGTAAGTGTCTCACTAGTTGTTTGTTTAGTTTCTCTGTAAGTGCCTCACTAGTTGTGTGTTTAGTTCTCTCTGTAAGTGCCTCACTAGTTGTGTGTTTAGTTCTCTCTGTAAGTGCCTCACTAGTTGTGTGTTTAGTTCTCTCTGTAAGTGCCTCACTAGTTGTGTGTTTAGTTCTCTCTGTAAGTGCCTCACTAGTTGTGTGTTTAGTTCTCTCTGTTAGTGTCTCATTAGTTGTGTGTTTAGTTCTCTCTGTAAGTGCCTCACTAGTTGTGTGTTTAGTTCTCTCTGTAAGTGCTCACTAGTTGTGTGTTTAGTTCTCTCTGTAAGTGTCTCACTAGTTGTGTGTTTAGTTCTCTCTGTAAGTGTCTCACTAGTGTGTGTTTAGTTTCTCTGTGAGTGTCTCACTAGTTGTGTGTTTAGTTTTCTCTGTGAGTGTCTCACTAGTTGTGTGTTTAGTTCTCTCTGTAAGTGTCTCACTAGCTGTGTGTTTAGTTCTCTCTGTAAGTGTTTCACTAGTTGTGTGTTTAGTTTTCTCTGTGAGTGTATCACTAGTTGTGTGTTTAGTTTTTCTCTGTGAGTGTCTCACTAGTTGTGTGTTTAGTTCTCTCTGTAAGTGTCTCACTAGCTGTGTGTTTATTTCTCTCGTAAGTGTCTCACTAGTTGTGTGTTTATTTCTCTCTGTAAGTGTCTCACTAGTTGTGTGTTTTCTCTCTGTAAATGTCTCACTAATTGTGTGTTTGTTACTGTCATATTCTTATTGAATGAAAACATTAGACAACTACTAAACACAATTAGAACAAGACAAATTACATTTTGGGGGCATGTTAAAAGACACAATAGCCTAATAAAAGTAATATTGGAATGCAAATACAAGATAAAAGAGGCAGAGGCAAACCAAGACTAACATGGCGAGTAACATCAAAAGATGGACAAGTCAGCTATGACAATCTGCACCATGAAAGCAAAAGACAGAGTGGAATGGCGCTCCATGGTAGCCAACCTTCGATGCGGAGACGGCACTGATGATGAACGAGAGACATTTATAACAGGCACTGTTTTGTCATCTTTCTTCTCTATCC
Organism: Megaustenia siamemsis; assembly: GCA_032433765.1. Classification (NCBI taxonomy): domain Eukaryota; kingdom Metazoa; phylum Mollusca; class Gastropoda; order Stylommatophora; family Ariophantidae; genus Megaustenia; species Megaustenia siamemsis. Next base: position 52,062,504 of record JAVIAB010000059.1, on the reverse strand, counting down.
GAGTCTTCAACATCGACTCTTCCCATCATCTCTCTGTCTTCTACGTCATGCCTATCTGACTCTTTGTTTACTTATATATATATAATTATTATTACTAGGAAATCCTGGAAGAAGACCAGCGGAAGCGTCTTCTCATCTCCGTGTGGCACAAGGATCCAAGTAATGGGTAAGTTTATTTGTAGCTGCTTCCCTTTTATGTCCAACATTTCTCGGTCCAATAGTGTGCTGTGTACTTTAGTAATTATTACCGTCAAACTGGTACCTACAAACTTGTGACGTGCCAAAATCGGTGTTACTGAGAGGCAGTTATTGAACACGTGTCACGGGAAGGCTAGAAGTACGTTATTTATTATAGTCCGTTCAGAAATTCATAATCACACCTGAATTAGCTTTGCGTGATAACCGCTTGTTATTTTGGTTTCACATTTTGCATGCAATCTTAGAATATTGATGACGCAAAGATTTTGGTATTTTTTATTCCACAAACACAACAGATTTTGCACATCAGCGAATTCCTTTGATCTTTTATGACGATATCACACAAGTTGATTCAAATTTTAGAGTTTACAGTAATCGTGTTAAATTGTCCAGTTTACTGCAATTCTTGTCAGAGGCGTATATACATAGTGCTTAATTGTGGGTGTTGTTCGTTATGTGTATTACAAACATGAATTCAATTGGTTACAATTAGTCTTGTCCTTCAGTCACCATAAGACCCTAGGACGTACTAACTGCAGCTGAATTGAATTCATCGTAATTTTAATCATTCCGAATCTGACGATTCCAAGAGGTTGATAATCATTACTGGCTGGACAAGTAGTAATCCATCTCGTGTCCAGTACTCATCTTCCACCCGCAACACATGTTCAACACACTTCTTTTGCATAGTTATAAATTTGCATTTCAAACTCATTGTAATTTAGATATAAATGTTGGTATTTAAAGTCAACAAATTGTCTACTGAGTCTTCACAAAATTAATAAAGATACGCCTTCCTTTCGGTAATTAATGCCCAGGCCGTGGTGCGTCATGTCGTTCAATAACAATTCAGTTTTGTGCACGGGATTTCCTGAACTTAGTGTTTCTGCAATAGCCAAACTATTTTACGTCAACGACCGCACCAAATTAATGTATATATCCTAAAATGGTGTCAAATTCGAACAGGGTGAATTTAATATAGCCTAAAGAAAAACTTTTAAACTAGATCAAATTTCTCAGAGCAAAAAATATTCTATAACGTCATCAATATTCTAAGATTCCTTGCAAAATGTGAAACCAAAATAACAAGCGGTTATCACGCAAAACTAATTCAGGTGTGATTATCAATTTCTGAACGGACTATACCATATGATTGGAGATGATGTTCATTATATAGAGTGCGCGATGGCTGTCACTGTACCCACGCCCATAACGACCAGTGTGTTTATACACTGTCGAGTCCAGAATCCAGTCTTTAGCGTAGGAAGAAAAGTCCACTCGAAGAGGGAGAGAAGCTTTAAAATGAAAACAGCATAAACAACTTTCACGTATTGTGTGATATTCATGCCACAGGTTATCAACGCCGATATATGTATGAAGATATGATTCTGACGCCAGCCTGCAATTAGTCTACGTGAGTCACTTACCCTGACGCCAGCCTGCAATTAGTCTACCGTGAGTCACTTATCCTGACGCCAGCCTGCAATTAGTCTACCGTGAGTCACTTACCCTGACGCCGGCTGAGCTGCGAGTTGCAGATTGCTACCACTTCATGATTGCCTCTATCCGAATTACCTGTGACCCCACGTCTGTGACAACACCCCTTTGTCTGAGCCGAGCCGTGTGACAAAGAGGAGAGAAGTGAGCGTGAGGCCTCAGGCCGTTCCTGTGTGAAAGCCTAAGAAAGCAGGTCGCTGACTGGAGTCCTGTCCAATGTTGCAAGGGAGACAACATACTGGAAAGAAGAAAAATGTGCAAGCTGGTAATGGCCACTTATTTGTTGAAATGGCACTGTTTTTTTTTATTAGCCAGACGGAGAGAGTCCATCAACAAAGGTTTACCAAAAGAAATGTATTTGTTTTACCGTCTGTTGTGTTTCCAGTTTAATGGTAGGAAAACTGCGCAATAGTTCTGTATGAACTGCTGAACGGCCTTATTCGTTATATAATATATTCACTTATTACCAGCGCTCGCATCTTATCAACATACACACCATATCGGCACTTACAGATGATTAAAGTTCACACTTTTACTTCACACTCGGTCTTATGATTCGGTGCTACATACTTATAAACTTGTTCATATAGCTTATGTTACGAGTGTTATATAATTATAAACTTGTTCATATAGCTTATGTTACGAGTGTTATATTCTTATAAACTTGTTCATATAGCTTATGTTACGAGTGTTATATAATTATAAACTTGTTCATATAGCTTATGTTACGAGTGTTATATTCTTATAAACTTGTTCATATAGCTTATGTTACGAGTGCTATATTCTTATAACTTGTTCATATAGACTACGTTACGAGTGCTATATTCTTATAAATTTGTTCATATAGCCTACGTTACGAGTGCTGTATCTTATAAACTTGTTCATATAGCCTATGTTGCGAGTGCTATATTCTTATAAACTTGTTCATATAGCCTATGTTGCGAGTGCTATATTCTTATAAACTTGTTCATATAGCCTATGTTGCGAGTGCTATATTCTTATAAACTTGTTCATATAGCCTATGTTGCGAGTGCTATATTCATATAAATTTGTTAATATAGCCTACGTTACGAGTGCTGTATTCTTATAAACTTGTTCATATAGCCTATGTTGCGAGTGCTATATTCTTATAAACTTGTTCATATAGCCTATGTTGCGAGTGCTATATTCTTATAAACTTGTTCATATAGCCTACGTTACGAGTGCTATATTCATATAAACTTGTTCATATAGCTTATGTTACGAGTGCTATATTCTTATAAACTTGTTCATATAGACTACGTTACGAGTGCTATATTCTTATAAATTTGTTCATATAGCCTACGTTACGAGTGCTGTATTCTTATAAACTTGTTCATATAGCCTATGTTGCGAGTGCTATATTCTTATAAACTTGTTCATATAGCCTATGTTGCGAGTGCTATATTCTTATAAACTTGTTCATATAGCCTATGTTGCGAGTGCTATATTCTTATAAACTTGTTCATATAGCCTATGTTGCGAGTGCTATATTCTTATAAACTTGTTCATATAGACTACGTTACGAGTGCTATATTCATATAAATTTGTTCATATAGCCTACGTTACGAGTGCTGTATTCTTATAAACTTGTTCATATAGCCTATGTTGCGAGTGCTATATTCTTATAAACTTGTTCATATAGCCTATGTTGCGAGTGCTATATTCTTATAAACTTGTTCATATAGCCTATGTTGCGAGTGCTATATCTTATAAACTTGTTCATATAGGCTACGTTACGAGTGCTACTTTCTGGTAGGCGACAAATCATCATCATGAGTATTATTGTGGAGGGAAACTTGCGAAGCGATAGATCAGCGAATCTTTTCTGGGGATGAGGTGTGTTTACAGCACTCGGGTACAAATAATCAACACAGAAACAGAACAGTGGGCAGCCATAAGCAGGATTGAAGTCGTACTCCTCGACACAGCGCCTTGCCACAAGAAACAAACGCTAGAGCACGCGGCCAACAAAACAGTCTAAACAGTAGCTATCATTGGCGATGTCCATGTACATGTGTACTCATGACTATAGCATAGAGTTAGGGACACAACATGGGAGTAAATTGTTTATCCCGTATTTTTCCTATTAAGACAAGTATCTCCAGGATTGGGTATGGTTGAATACTTGCGTTTCAGACATAGGACGAGACAGAATGAATAGTAGATTCTAGTAGACTATTTCATGATTTGATGATACATATTCTGATGACTATCATTACACTCGTGGCTACCTTCTGGTACAGTTTTATTGTCAGGCTCTTGTATACTCTGTCATGATATGGTACTACCTTCTTATATACTGTCTTTTTCTTGATGTGTTCCTTACGAGTGACGGCTAGTTTGTTTCTACATTTCCTCTGCTATCAGCTTATTGTCGTATCCAAGGTCAGAGCACTTAGGATGTACACAAACTGAATGTATGATGAGTTGTGGAACTTGCGTTATACGGTTCGTCTTGTTATCTTCGAACATTTATTTCAAGATCAGAACAGCTTCCGTCTATTTTGAGAAGATCGGGGAAGATGACAAAGAAATAAAAAAAACACACAGGCAGAAGCAGGAACAGACATTAGCAGGAACAAAATGTCGTTCAAGCGGTAACAATGCGCCTCCTGTCTCATTACATCACATCAGTAGAGTAAAAGTACTACAATGTAATAGTTGTATTATAATTGTTATATTTCTTTGAAGTCCCACGCAATATAACAGTGTGATAAGAAAAGAGATTTGGCTACGCCGTGGAGTGGGGCCGTTACCACGTGATTGCTTTGCGGGAGCCAGTTTTGGCTCGAAAATTCCAACGGGAAGTTTCAAGTTCTTTTATGTGGCACTACATCTCTATTACCTGGTCCACATTAAGTGACGTAACAACAACCTAGGATGGTGCCGGGCTGTGGAAGCCCACTATAAGGCACCTTCTGTTTAAGCGTCGGATACCAAGCCTAACGTCCACAAGTGACGGACCGCTAAAAGACAGTGGGCTGACTATGAGCTTTTATCTGTGCCACTCATTGATCTTGTACAAAGTGTTCCGCGAATTGCTTCTAGCCGGTTGTTGACCTTTGTTTTAAAAAATCAGTCTGGTTTGATAAAAGAGCAACAAATGTCAATCCATCTTATGGTTTATGGTTAGTTTCAGATAATCTGATATTGACATCCTTGATTGAGGATAATAGATGGTCATGTTTAGAAGATGCCAAAGAAAACTTGGATAGAAAGTTGACAGCGACTCATAGCTGACCGCAGTTGCTCCTGATATTAGGCTCACTGGTCTGATGAAGAGTTGAGGCAACCCAGCTCACAGGAATGCCACACTGAAGTCTCATGTGTTGAGCTGTAGGCTCAAATGTCGCAAATTGTAGTAATCCACAACACAAGTCATCCACGCCTAATATGCGTCCTTTGAGGTTGGACGATGAAGAGGCTGATGACGACGCAGTAATTTGGAAAATCAGGTTTCATTGATGGTAGGTGGGAAAAGCTGATGTCGACTTTTAGGCGAAGGCAGAAAGATGGAAAGTGATGTTTCATTGATAGTAGATGGAAATGGCTGATGTCGATTTTTAGGCGAAAGCAGAAAGATGGAAAGTGATGTTTCATTGATAGTAGATGGAAATGGCTGATGTCGACTTTTAGGCGAAGGCAGAAAGATGGAAAGTGATGTTTCATTGATAGTAGATGGAAATGGCTGATGTCGACTTTTAGGCGAAGGCAGAAAGATGGAAAGTGATGTTTCATTGATAGTCGATGAAATGGCTGATGGCGAGTATTGCATCGACTTCTAGTGCAAGGAACTGTTGACCAAGACCAAAGTCCACGTAGTGAGTCATATGAATAGATGACATAATAGGAGCAAGTCACTAGGTAAGGCAAACCCTGTTCAAGACATACCCTGACATAGTTGGATAAGTCGTATCGAACATCACAGTCTATATGTAATCTTCCACACACACACACACACATGCACGCATGATAAGCGATCAAGAATAATGTCAACCATGCTGGTCTACCACTGAAAACTGGGACGCAGTTGGGCAGTGTTGACGCGAGAAATGTTGAAACTGTTGGGTAGAGAAGGAATGAGAGGAGGAGAAACTACTGCTGGATGCAAAACTACAAATAAATAAAGCAAACATGGCACGGTCAACTACAATCATTGAACTAATGGACGTTACTGTAAGCCACGGAATCAACACAAGCAGGCAGCACTTAAACCTAGACTTGCTTTGAAGGGCGACGACTTTTTCCAACCACGCTTTGAGACTACCTGTCTCGGTAGAGAGACCAATGGTAAGGCTGCGTACAACAGGGAACCATTCGATTGCTTGATGGCTCAGCTGCATGCTTTCGGTATTGTCCAGTCCTCCTTAAGTGGAGAGCAGCGGCCCTTATTCAACGGAAGGTCGTTTACAAGTACGTGGACTTCCGAGCCTAAACCATAATCCTGGCTTACCTCCGTCTTCAGTACTTTTCAATAACTACACTGTGAGAATAACAGGTGAGCCGATTACAGATCTATGGAGGATACTGACTTACGCTGATGACGTTTTGGTGTACGGCCAAGGTAGAGATAGAGGTAGCAGGTTGCTGGCCAACTCCAGACTGAGCTTACCTGTTTGAGCAGATTGTGCTGTGAGGCAGCAGCAATGGTTAACTTGGCGAAGGGAGCTGTGACATGCTTCTCCCTAAACAACCATGTTGTCAACACACCGACACTGGTAGTGAACATGGATTCAGTGGTTGTGAGGATCCATACCATGCGGTACCTGGGAATACAGTTTGATGGAGGTCTTTCTTTCACCCAGCTCATAGATCAAGTGTTCATGAAAGGCCTCTCATCATGGAGGCTAATGGCGGAGGAGACTGTGAACTATATCCTCTTATCCTCCAGTATCAAGGACTAGTGGTTTCGGCTATGCTCTGGCTATTCTAACTCTTAGCCACACAAAGAGACTGAAACGAATACAAAATGAGGCCATGCACATTATACCTGGATACACTTAAGCCACACCGCGCAAGGCGATGCCTTACCTGCTCCATTTTCCCACCATCGCAAACAGAATAAAGATGTCCTGTACATGTGCTTACTTCCGAGTCAGTGCTCATCTACTATATCCTTTAGCACAGTAAGATTTGGAAGAGAAAGGGCAGCAGGTTCAAAAGAGAGAAATCATGGATGGCGCAGGTTAGGGACATTGTTCAACAGATGTGTCCCTATTGGGGACATTAAACCCAAGGAAGAACGGAAACGGGTGTCAGCAGAGAGATCTACATCTTTTCTCTTTACGTCACTTTAAACAGAGAATGTAGACAACAAAACCCTGTGTTGTGGAGGCGAAGGTGCAGGCCTCGATCTGTGAGCATTCACTTGAGGGTTCGGTAGTCACTGACACTGATGGGTCTGCCTTTCCGCACCATCGGAACTCATGGGCTTTCACGGCCAGGTTAAAGGAACAACAGGAAAGGAATAGAGCGGTGCTTTCGGGGTAGCTACAAATAGTTTGACCATTGAGATCATGGTAGTATCTAAAGCAGTGGCTAGTAACTAAAGCCTGCCTAGAAACAACAAATGTACTTTTTGAGTGGCTCGATGAGTGTGCTCATGAAATCGAATGGGGCTGAATACGAAGGAAGTGGTTGGAGTATCACTAAAGAACTCAGGACTGATTGGAATATGTTTAATTTTCGTCCCTGAACGCTCGCGCGTGAGTGGAAATGAACGAGCTGACAGTCTGGTTTGAACAGCTGCAGAAGATGGCGGACATGCAAAGGACCGGGCCGACATTGTGAATGCCCTTATGGAAGCAGGGCGCACTGACGATTCAATCAATGATCATGAATCTACAGCCATGTTCAGACTGCTAGAACATCAGGTCAAAACTGAATCTACAGCCATGTTCAGACTGCAAGAACATCAGGTCAAAACTGAATCTACAGCCATGTTCAGACTGCTAGAACATCAGGTCAAAACTGAATCTACAGCCATGTTCAGACTGCGAGAACATCAGGTCATAATTGAATCTACAGCCATGTTCAGACTGCTAGAACATCAGGTCAAAACTGAATCTACAGCCATGTTCAGACTGCTAGAACATCAGGTCATAACTGAATCTACAGCCATGTTCAGACTGCGAGAACATCAGGTCAAAACTGAATCTACAGCCATGTTCAGACTGCTAGAACATCAGGTCAAAACTGAATCTACAGCCATGTTCAGACTGCGAGAACATCAGGTCAAAACTGAATCTACAGCCATGTTCAGACTGCTAGAACATCAGGTCAAAACTGAATCTACAGCCATGTTCAGACTGCAAGAACATCAGGTCAAAACTGAATCTACAGCCATGTTCAGACTGCGAGAACATCAGGTCAAAACTGAATCTACAGCCATGTTCAGACTGCGAGAACATCAGGTCAAAACTAAATTTACAGCCATGTTCAGACTGCAAGAACATCAGGTCAAAACTGAATCTACAGCCATGTTCAGACTGCTAGAACATCAGGTCAAAACTGAATCTACAGCCATGTTCAGACTGCTAGAACATCAGGTCAAAACTGAATCTACTGCCATGTTCAGACTGCAAGAACATCAGGTCAAAACTGAATCTACAGCCATGTTCAGACTGCGAGAACATCAGGTCAAAACTGAATCTACAGCCATGTTCAGACTGCTAGAACATCAGGTCAAAACTGAATCTACAGCCATGTTCAGACTGCTAGAACATCAGGTCAAAACTGAATCTACAGCCATGTTCAGACTGCGAGAACATCAGGTCAAAACTGAATCTACAGCCATGTTCAGACTGCGAGAACATCAGGTCAAAACTAAATCTACAGCCATGTTCAGACTGCGAGAACATCAGGTCATAACTGAATCTACAGCCATATTCAGACTGCAAGAACATCAGGTCAAAACGGAATCTACAGCCATGTTCAGACTGCAAGAACATCAGGTCAAAACTGAATCTACAGCCATATTCAGACTTCAAGAACATCAGGTCAAAACTGAATCTACAGCCATATTCAGACTGCAAGAACATCAGGTCATAACTGAATCTACAGCCATGTTCAGACTGCGAGAACATCAGGTCAAAACTGAATCTACAGCCGTGTTCAGACTGCGAGAACATCAGGTCAAAACTGAATCTACAGCCATGTTCAGACTGCTAGAACATCAGGTCAAAACTGAATCTACAGCCATGTTCAGACTGCTAGAACATCAGGTCAAAACTGAATCTACAGCCATGTTCAGACTGCGAGAACATCAGGTCAAAACTGAATCTACAGCCATGTTCAGACTGCTAGAACATCAGGTCAAAACTGAATCTACAGCCATGTTCAGACTGCAAGAACATCAGGTCATAACTGAATCTACAGCCATATTCAGACTGCAAGAACATCGGGTCAAAACGGAATCTACAGCCATATTCAGACTGCAAGAACATTAGGTCAAAACTGAAGATACCAGAAAGGAGCGGGGAGACACAGAAGAATAACAAATAAACACAGAACTGGAGTGGTCAGTCTCACACACTGAAGGGCATACCTGGGAGGATATCTGAGCATTAATGAACGTGTGCGATGCGGATGATCCATCGACTAGACTAGACTGGATCCCAGCACTGCGGGAGTTAAACCTAGAGGCACTGCAATACTTGATCTTCTGTATCAACAAAACCAACATTACAGAGACTAAACCTAGAGGCACTGTATACTTGACTAAACCTAGAGGCATTGTATACTTGACTAAACCTAGAGGCATTGTATACTGACTAAACCTAGAGGCATTGTATACTTGACTAAACCTAGAAACACTGTATATTTGACTAAACCTAGAGGCATTGCATACTTAACTAAACCTAGAGGCATTGTATACTTGACTAAACCTAGAGGCATTGCATACTTAACTAAACCTAGAGGCACTGTATACTTGACTAAACCTAGAGGCATTGCATACTTAACTAAACCTAGAGGCATTGTATACTTGACTAAACCTAGAGGCATTGTATACTTGACTAAACCTAGAGGCATTGTATACTTGACTAAACCTAGAGGCACTGTATACTTGACTAAACCTAGAGGCATTGCATACTTAACTAAACCTAGAGGCATTGTATACTTGACTAAACCTAGAGGCATTGTATACTTGACTAAACCTAGAGGCACTGTATACTTGACTAAACCTAGAGGCATTGTATACTTGACTAAACCTAGAGGCACTGTATACTTGACTAAACCTAGAGGCATTGTATACTTGACTAAACCTAGAGGCATTGTATACTTAACTAAACCTAGAGGCATTGTATACTTGACTAAACCTAGAGGCACTGTATACTTGACTAAACCTAGAGGCATTGTATACTTAACTAAACCTAGAGGCATTGTATACTTAACTAAACCTAGAGGCATTGTATACTTAACTAAACCTAGAGGCATTGTATACTTAACTAAACCTAGAGGCATTGTATACTTAACTAAACCTAGAGGCATTGTATACTTAACTAAACCTAGAGGCATTGTATACTTAACTAAACCTAGAGGCATTGTATACTTAACTAAACCTAGAGGCATTGTATACTTAACTAAACCTAGAGGCATTGTATACTTGACTAAACCTAGAGGCATTGTATACTTGACTAAACCTAGAGGCATTGTATACTTAACTAAACCTAGAGGCACTGTATACTTGACTAAACCTAGAGGCATTGTATACTTGACTAAACCTAGAGGCATTGTATACTTAACTAAACCTAGAAGCACTGCAATACTTGACTAATCTAGAGCCATTGTAATACTTGACTAAACCTAGAAGCACTGCAATACTTGACCAAACATAGAAGCACTGCAATACTTGACTAAATCTAGAGCCACTGCAATATTTGACTAAATCTAGAGCCACTGCAATATTTGACTAAATCTAGAGCCACTGCAATACTTGACTAAATCTAGAGCCACTGCAATATTTGACTAAATCTAGAGCCACTGCAATATTTGACTAAATCTAGAGCCACTGCAATACTTGACTAAATCTAGAGCCACTGCAATACTTGACTAAACCTAGAAGCACTGCAATACTTGACTAATCTAGAGCCATTGTAATACTTAACTAAACCTAGAAGCACTGCAATACTTGACCAAACCTAGAAGCACTGCAATACTTGACTAAATCTAGAGCCACTGCAATATTTGACTAAATCTAGAGCCACTGCAATATTTGACTAAATCTAGAGCCACTGCAATACTTGACTAAATCTAGGGCCACTGCAATATTTGACTAAATCTAGAGCCACTGCAATACTTGACTAAATCTAGAGCCACTGCAATACTTGACTAAATCTAGAGCCACTTCAATATTTGACTAAACCTAGAAGCACTGCAATGCTTGACTAAACCTAGAAGCCCTGCAATACTTGACTAAACCTAGAAGCACTGCAATACTTGACTAAACCTAGAAGCACTGCAATACTTGACTAAACCTAGAAGCACTGCAATACTTGACTAAACCTAGAAGCACTGCAATACTTGACTAAACCTAGAAGCACTGCAATACTTGACTAAACCTAGAAGCACTGCAATACTTGACTGAACCTAGAAGCACTGTTCAGACTGCACTGTTCGTCTTACACATTTCATCTCAGTATAGGTTATTTATCTTCCATCTAGGGTCCAGGAGTAGTAGGAGCGCGCTCCTACTACTTCCAGGTCTGGCATTCGTAGCACAACGTTGGGATGAAGATTGTATTGTACAGTACTCGTTTTGGCTCTAGCGATATTTCCTTGTTGGACAATAGTGGTGATAACTGTCCAATGATTTGACAATATCATTGCGATTATCTTTTGCTATATTCATGACCTGCCTTTAAAAACATGTTAAGTGATCGTAAGTAACGCTGTGTATTGGTTGAAATCTGCGCTGCCCAACACGTTCGACATTAGCACAATAGTTGCGCACAATTTAAGAAATTCGGCATCTGTCAAATTAGAACATATAGTCTCGTCATGACATTTTTGGAACAGGCATTTCACCGGTTTGGCATTCTTTCTGCGAATTCTGTTCGCTTGGCCAGACTAATTTGTGTGTATCACGGAAAGTTATGTTCTTTAGTAGTTGAGATCATGACGCTAGCGGTCAGCTGTGAGTCGCTGTGTACAGGCTGGTATCTTAACCTCCAAATACATTCTCAATTTGTGCACTGATCCATTGTTACAACAGACGGCAGTAGCATCTAACAGATGGACATCACTGTTTTCTATTGTTGTTCTCTCAAAGTATCCAAGTCCACCTTCACTTCCAGATAGATGGACATCACTGTTTTCTATTGTTGTTCTCTCAAAGTATCCAAGTCCACCTTCACTTCCAGGTAGAGATTAAACATTTATTTGCTTTCTTCGTGTCTCATTTCAGAAGTTCTCTATTGATCTGTGGTTTTAGGTGTATGTCTTCGAAGTTCTCATACTTTCACTTTCTATATCACCTCCACAAACCATATGTTGCTACAATAGCATATGTAAATGTATGTACTTGTATACAGTAGAGACTCATACTCCGAACATTCCAGGATTTGTACCTCTTCTTCTTTCCTTCCTCATCTGCCTTTCAGCGTCGAGGGGAGATATAATTTGCGGTCTTTTGCTCTTCTGTTCGCCTCTGCTGCTGTTATGTTTCCTAGTGCTTCTAATATTCCATCGACCCATCTTTTGCGTGGTCGACCCTTGGGTCTGGTGTTCTCACAACTTTTGTTGAAGGCTCGTTGTGTTGTGTTTTGTTCTTTCTGCCTTGTCACGTGGCCAAACCATTTTATCTGTTGTTTCTTTATTTTTACCTGGATTTGTACCTGGATCTACAAATATACTTCATAGTTCGAACGACACGCGAGCAGTGAAGAATATAAATGTATATTGTTGTTAGCCCAAGTCATCTCGTGTGTTTTCAGTGCTTTTTTGGCTCTATTGTTTGTTTTATACAGCCTGTATCTATTAACTATAGCGTTCGATAAGTGTGTAGAAGCAATGCAATCTAAGAGAAATGTGTCGTATAGTGAATTGAAGTGAAAAGGTAATTATCGTGAAGCTTGAGAGCGGGACACATGTGCCAAGATCTAGACAACAGAGTAAGTGAAGCAACTGCCAACCAGTAGAGGCAGATAGAGACTAGAAGTACAGTAATCTCGTGTGTTGGGAGGTGCTACTCTTGTAAGGGGACATCACATCGAAACAATCAGCTTCCTCTTCACCAGTCCAGTCACACGACGTCGCCACTTATCAAATATGTAATTTCTTTATATATAGTATTCACGTATTTAATTACATATTTACGTATTATTTTATTTAATAAAATTACATATTTACGTATTGTATTGGCTTCATTCTTTATTTGGGACATTTTTATCGTGTTCTCTTTATCTTAAATTATGTGTATTTGCTTTGCGTGATTTACACAACTTTACATTTTTATCGTGTTCTCTTTATCTTAAATTATGTGTATTTGCTTTGCGTGATTTACACAACTTTACATTTTTATCGTGTTCTCTTTATCTTAAATTATGTGTATTTGCTTTGCGTGATTTACACAACTTTACATTTTTATCGTGTTCTCTTTATCTTAAATTATGTGTATTTGCTTTGCGTGATTTACACAACTTTACATTTTTATCGTGTTCTCTTTATCTTAAATTATGTGTATTTGCTTTGTGTGATTTACACAACTTTACATTTTTATCGTGTTCTCTTTATCTTAAATTATGTGTATTTGCTTTGTGTGATTTACACAACTTTACATTTTTTCAACGACGTCATGGAGTGAATTCGACGTCCGAGACAGGACAGCATTAGAGTCTAGCTAGCCTGTACACCGAGATGGTTGATTGATCGCGCAGTCAGAATCCCACTTGGTCCGTGACTGGGGAGAACTGGGCATTTCGCTTCTCCCAAATTGTATTTCCTGAGGGAAGTCAGCAAAACTGCCATTGATGTGCTTGACGTAACCTGCCACTTGTGTCAAAACAAACTCCTCCCCACTGGTCAGATGTGATTGGTCGAAGTATAAGAGCGTACAGACTGGGCACAGTAGTCAGAGAGTATATCTGTAAGCGATACGGGAATGGATCATTGAAGTTGGCAATCTCGGATAATTGCAAGTGTTTGTTTCACTGCGGTTGGCGTGTCTAGTTGTGAAGAATCATTCTTGTAACTGATCTAGTTTTGTGAATTTTTAGTTAAAAAAAAAATGTTCGGACTCGTAATTAGAATTGAAAAAAATACGACATATATTAAATATATGTATGTGTGAGTATATGTTTTATATCAACGTGCGAGTTTTTCCTAGCAGGACCGTGTTTTTGCTACTTATATATAATGTTTCCGTTAACTAGTGATTCCTTGCCGCTGTCTCCGTTCTAGGTAGACTCATTAGTACAGCGATGCAGTGTAGTATGAGACAATGAAGATCTCTTGTTATATCCACGTTGTAGACGCGCTATTACTTTATCAACTGTTGAGAATGCGTGAGGTTATATCCGACATTCAAAGAGTTTTTTCGGGAAATAGTTTTATTGCTCAAATATTCAACCTTTTCTCCACGCTGTTTATATGAGATTTCAATTATTCCCCCTACCTCTCAGCTGTATTGTATGGATATTTATATAATGATATAATGTATGTCAATAGTATATGTATGTATCGCATATATAATATAGTTAATATTGTATGTATGTACGACAACATGTGTTCCCAATTTCACTGGACTTCGCTTAGGTTGTAAAGTATGTACATAAACTTATCTTTCAAATTGTCGGTCGGCAGGGACACATCATTGTCCTGACCATTACCGGTATTATTATTTGTAACTTATTTCAGGTCTGTTGATAATTGTATCATGTCCCACCCCACGAATTTAAATTACTTCTAGTTAACATAACTATAATATATGATTGAGTTTTAGTACATTCTTTTTCTATTTTCGAATTATATGTCTTTGAAGCTAAGTTTTGCGTTGTAACGTAATTCCAAAAACACTCTAAAGTGAGTTATCATTCATAACTTTTCGTTTAAATGTCACATACCAGCAAAACAGTCGTGGGTTCAACAACAAATAAGTCCCACAACTTATTCCAAAAGCACCATCCAGACCGTGCAGTTCCATGTTCGATTCCCAGTCTTGAACCTCGCTGGTTAATATGGACCAGCTTCTGGCCACATATTTGTTTAATTTCTATTTAATAATCGCGCTCATATTGGACCAAAGTGTTGTCTTGAGCATAGCGGTCTTCGGATCCGCAGATTGACGAGTAGTACCGGGGCAGTGTGGATCATAGATTGTAGACCGGTATAGACAATTTGAACCTTTTAACGTGGTTTCTCCAAAGTCGCGCATAGTTTATACGTTTGATGGCCGCACCAAATGAATGTGTGATTTGATAACAATAACAGACACTGTTGACAGAATTCGTCTAGCTGCTATATCAGCAGTCATTTGTTGTAATGTCATTGACATTTAGTAGTCATTTGCTGTAATGAGAATGTCATTGACATTTAGTAGTCATTTGTTGTAATGAGAATGTCATTGACATTTAGTAGTCATTTGTTGTAATGAGAATGTCATTGACATTTAGTAGTCATTTGTTGTAATGAGAATGTCATTGACATTTAGTAGTCATTTGTTGTAATGAGAATGTCATTGACATTTAGTAGTCATTTGTTGTGTTGTAATGAGAATGTCATTGACATTTAGTAGTCATTTGTTGTGTTGTGATGAGGATGTCATTGGCATTTAGCAGTCATTTGTTGTAATGAGAATGTCATTGACATTTAGCAGTCATTTGTTGTAATGAGAATGTCATTGACATTTAGCAGTCATTTGTTGTAATGAGAATGTCATTGACATTTAGCAGTCATTTGTTGTTTTGTGGTGAGGATGGCATTAAGATTTACAGTCTTTTTTTGAGGATAATGTAGCAGAAATGTAAGGATATAGTAGCAGTATAATTTAGCAGTCATGTTTGAGGATAATGTAGCAGAAATGTAAGGATATAGTAGCAGTATAATTTAGCAGTCATGTTTGAGGATAATGTAGCAGAAATGTAAGGATATAGTAGCAGTATAATTTAGCAGTCAATTGTTGAGGGCGAAGTGGCAGGAATGTAAGAATGTAGTAGCAGGAATGTTATGATATAGTATTGGAAATGTAAGTGAGATTTAGCAGTCATGTTTGAGGATGTAGTAGCAGGAATGTTATGATATACTAATAGAAATGTAATTGCAAAGTAGCAGTCATTTGTTGGTGATATAGTAGCAAAAATCTAAGGATATAGTGGCAGGAATGTAATTGCGATTGCTGTCATTTCTTGGAAGTATTGTGACAAAACTGCAAGGATGTAGCAGCATTAATTATCTGAGATTTAGAGTAAAGTATCTAGAATATTTACATTCGTTAGAGATTGTCGTTGACCATACTACTTGTGTTACTACGATAATTTTTAAAAATACTTTAATCTCTTCTCGTTACGCAGTTTCTTCTGAGAGAAGCTTGGAATTGTATGAAAGAGTTCAGAGAACAGACACTTTCTAGTTGGTACAAACAACATAGACTACTCAAACTACACGTGCAACGCTTTATTTCTAGTTTCTGTTGACTCCATTATATCACAATCATATTGCGACTTACTTCAATTGTTCATAACTTCCGCTCCAGCTAGGCACAACACAGGTCGGGATGCAATAACATGTAACGTACACACTGATCAGTAAATCACCACTGTGAACATTATTTTTCAAGCTTGGATTGCTTGTATGGTGTGTGTGTTTTACTGTCCTTCAGCTTCACAAGATCAATTATATCCACTCCGTCCCCTTAAACTGCTGTCTAATCCTTATCTAAGTCAGAGATTAATTCAGTAACTGTCCTGTTTCGTGTAGAGACTGCACACCTCCAGTGAAATCAGAATTCTATGAAACATGAGAGAGATGAACTTGTCATCCCTGGTGCAGGCAATCTTGTGGCTATTGGTGTATTTGTTAATGATCACATGGTTGTGGGTAAATAAGAAAAAAAGTAAAGTACCCCCGTCACGCCAAGTGGCGTATAGGGAAATATGGTGTTAGTGACCCTATATTTTACAGACCTTCAGCACATGATTTTTGGGGTAATGTGGTCGGTATTATGCCCGTGCTGCTTTACTTTCCCAGAAAAAAATCCGGTACCCATTTAAGGCTGGGTGAACCCGGAAGCCGTCGGTTGGGATCGAACCCTACCCCTTGTCCGTGGTAGTCCAGTTCACTAACCACTGAGCTATCGCGGCTCCCTATGGTTGTGGGTGGTAATAATTTTCAGCTCCCTGTGGAGCATAGGTCTTCAACAAACACTTTCCAAGCGGTTCTGTTTCTTGTCATTCTTTAAAGATCACTCCATGTCTTCCCCATCATCTCCATCTCTGCTTCCATCTGTCTTTTCCAAGAATATTTTGGTCTTCCTCTTTATCGTTTTCCTTCGGGATTCCATAAAGGGGCCTGTTGTGTAATACTCTCAATACAGTGTGTGTCCTATCCCGCGCCACTTCTTCGCTGTATCTCTTTATCCACTGATATTTGACTGGTACATTCCATAATTCCACGTTAGTGATTTTGTCCTGCCATTTCATGGACGTCATCTTTTTATGGTCACACACCAGCAAAACAGTCGTGGGTCATCAACAACATAAACAGTCGTGGGTCATCAACAACAAAAACAGTCGTGGGTCATCAACAACAAAAACAGTCGTGGGTCATCAACAACAAAAACAGTCGTGGGTCATCAACAACAAATAGTCCTTTCATTGCAAAACCTTGGAAGTTTCCAACTGGGATGAGTGACAGTAGCAACGGAAGAAGCCCCTTGAGCTCATTGTCGGGGAACTATCGGATGCTCTGTGTCTATGTTCTATGTTATCCCCGTCAAAGTTTCTCATTTCACATACCTCTTTTCCACTCATTTTCGTTATCTAAGATTCTCGTGCTTATTCCTTGTGGACTAAAACTAAACGACTTTATATTATGCAAGCCCCTGTTATTTTGACTTGCTACATTAACGTTCTGTATTTCACCGTAGCTGGTATTTATTAAATTGTCACTTTTATTTTATTGATTGATGATAAGGAGACATGACATCACAGCTATCAAGACAATCCCAGTGGTGTCCGTTCCCACCAGCACGTACGAGACGGGGCAGAATGATGGCGCTTACCTCAATGGCTTCTTCGCACACTCCGAATTCAGTCCCTCACTCCTGCCTATATGCTCATGAACTGCAACTACCACAACCTCCAATGGGCGGACATGTAGCCTTTGCTCTCAGTATATTTCTACGGGCCACGTCAGTGGGGCCAGCTCTACCGTTCTTCTGACTTAGCCGCCCCCTCCCTCTCACTTCCAGTCCACATCAATCTCTCACAATTTCAGAAGACCTCTGTATATGCTAACGCCGACATTCACTTGAAACCATGCCTGGCATCGACTGACGGCCTCGTACCAATACAGCCATCGCTTACTGAGTGTCAGAACATCCGCCCGAGTGGTACAGGCTGGATGCAAAATGCAACATTTATACTTCTCAACACCGTGGACACAATCACACCGTTCTGTGATCATTTTCACAAATCTTCTGTTGGTGAACTTCTAGCTGTACTCTCCCATACCCCCAGTTTCTGTAATCTGGCATACGATGTTAATAGCCATATGTGAATGTGCTTTGTTCCCAGTATTATACTATTTTATACTATTGACTGTATTTACAAATCTGATGTTATTATGAGAGGACATCAGAAAGTAATTGTAGCGGGGAAGTTATTAGACATAACTTATTTCTGTCAACTTTGATACTTTTGTCAATTTTCCGATTATCTGCTTCTTTGTAACTATACAATATTTGATTCAATGCGAGGGGTGATATTTAATATGTAAAATATCCAACTGCCTGCTATCATTCATTCTTAGAAGAGGCCAGCAATTTGCCAGCCAATGTTACCTAGCATGCCTGACCCAGATATTGTACACGTCACGTCTGCCTGGTCGGCTGATCAACATTTGCTGGGTAGTAAAGGGTCATTCACTTTGGCATGTGTACACCTCCACCATCTGTCCTTCCAAGTCGTAAACAAGAGTTGATAACTGTCGAGTGTTCTCAGCAGCGAATGCGAGCAGGCTACCACCGAACAGCCCATCTCACGAGTTGAGGGTGTCTGGTCCTAGCACATGTTCAGAGTGCAGACACCTGAGCCCTTGTTATCCACTCGCCGAAACTTCTGATGTACTAAGTCTGTTTTATGGCGTCCTTCGCTTTTATCTCCAGCAGTTTGATGGACCACCTCGTTATGAAATCATTAGGGTGTGCGTGCTTGTCAAGTAGACGACTGACGTGTGCATCAATAGGAAATATGGGGAGAATTGGGTGGAAGGAAAAGAAGAGAATTAAGAACAACTGAAAATGAAAAAAAAAAAATTACTTAACAATTCGAAAAAGACAACTGAAATTTGTCGGACATGTGATGAGACATAACACCTATCTAAAAGTCATCATGGAAGGAAATGTACACGGTGGATGAGGCAGACCAAGACTAAATTGGACTTATAACGAAATTGGACAGGTGAACCTATGACATCGTGCAACATCAAGATAAGAGACAGTAAAATGGCTCTCCAAGGTAGGCAACATTGGATGTGGTGACGGCATCCAATGAATGAATAAATATCTCATGTTAATGATATGCTTGATATATTTATATTTGCAAATGACAACGATTCTTTCTTTCTTTCTTTCTTTCTCTCTTTCTTTCTTTCTTTCTCTTTGGTCAGGATCCTTGACTCCATCAGCTACGAGTCGCTGGCAGCTTCCAGCTTTGTTGCTGTCAGGATCCTACAGGACACTACAACGACTCATTCATAAGAAAGAAACAGGATAAATGTGTGAGGTTCTATATAGAAGGCTGCAAGTGTTTATACTATTCTCTCATCCCATCGTTTTCGAGATATCCATGTCTGTACTTTGACATAGAATTTATTTACCTCTTTGTAGATTGTGTTCAGTTATTTCTGCCTTGTCACGTGACTATACTGTTTAATTTGTAGTTTTTAGAATCAGTATTATGGTTTATTATTATAGTATTATATATTAAAACAGGTAAATGAATTTTAATATTTGGGAACTTTGTTAACACCAGACGGAAGATGTACAACAGAGGTTAGGTGCAGAATTGCGCAGGCAATACCAGCTTTCCAAAAAATGAGGAAGATATTATGCAATCCATTTTGGTAATAGAAACAAGAAAAAAAGTTCTTAAATGTTATGTAGAGTCAGTCTTAACATATGGATGTGAATCATAGACAATATGACAACAGACAAGAAAATCATTGGAGTCTGTAGAAATGTGGTTTTACAGAAGAATGTTGAGAATACTATGAACAGTAAGAAGAGTAATAAAACTGTTCTGAAAGAGGCCAAAGCAAAAAAAGACATAATTTCCAATATTAGGAAGAGACAATCATCATTTTTTGGCCATGTAATGAGAAGAGAACAACTAGAATATATTGTAACAACTGAGAAAATTGAGGGACGAAGAGATAGAGGGAAGCAAAGAGAAAAGATACCAAACAGCTTAAGAGAATGGCTTGGCAGAAGGTCAACAACGGGAGTGATAAATAACTGTCGTGATCGAAAGTTGGGAAGAGACATGATCACCTACGCCAGTAGGCTTGGTACTTGATAATAATGAGTATAGTAAAAAAAAAAACGTATAGTACACTGTTACGTCATGTGGTGTATAGGGTATATTTGTTAGTGACCATCATTTTACAGAACTTCGGCACATCATTTGTACAGAACTTCGGCACATCATTTGTACAGAACTTCGGCACATCATTTGTACAGAACTTCGGCACATCATTTTTACAGAACTTCGGCACATCATTTTTACAGAACTTCGGCACATCATTTTTAGGGTAATTTGACGCTTTACTTTCCCAGAAAAAAAATACGTTACCCATTTAAAGCTGGGTGAACCTGGAGCCGTCTATGTCGATCAGGATCAAACCCGACCTCATGTCCTTTGTAGTCCAGTTCACTAACCATAATCGCTGCTCCTATATATATATATTATAGTGTGCAGATGATATCTACTTTTGTTTGTGTGTTTTATCGTTTTCACCTGTGGCTATCACAGCGACTCCTATCATGAGTCTGATCACATTTAGTTTCCCTGTTATTGTCTGTTATGGGATCTTATGTGCAGTTTTGCATTGAAAGCGATGCATCTCATTCGAAGATAGCACATTTTTTCCACCCGTTGCGGTTGATGTATTTGAGCATTAATGACGTCATGTAGCTATTTGTGTTCTGTTGCGTCCATGCCAGTTCTTGTCACCATTCCTCCTTATATAGACGTAGATGTCTTTAGCTCTTGGTTACATCAAGCTGCAGTATTTTACACTTTTCGGTACAATACATCCGACTTCAGCTGAGTATTTTTGAGGTCCAGGTTGACTTTCTTCTTCTATACTTGCTAGGCCAACTATATAGATCGCCTGCGGGCCAAAAATACAATCCCAAAAAACTCCAACTAACGTGACGTTTTCAGCTTTGCGATCAGAGCGTTTTTGGGTAGTACAGTGACGTCAGCCGTCTGTAGCTTCTATAGTTGAAAACGTCACGGTAGATGGAGTGTTTTTGGGTAGTAGTCAGCGGTCTGTAGCTTCTATAGTTGAAAACGTCACGGTAGATGGAGTGTTTTTGGGTAGTAGTCAGCCGTCTGTAGCTTCTATAGTTGAAAACGTCACGGTAGATGGAGTGTTTTTGGGTAGTAGTCAGCCGTCTGTAGCTTCTATAGTTGAAAACGTCACGGTAGTTGGAGTGTTTTTGGGTAGTAGTCAGCGGTCTGTAGCTTCTATAGTTGAAACGTCACGGTAGTTGGAGTGTTTTTGGGTAGTAGTCAGCGGTCTGTAGCTTCTATAGTTGAAAACGTCACGGTAGATGGAGTGTTTTTGGGTAGTAGTCAGCGGTCTGTAGCTTCTATAGTTGAAAACGTCACGGTAGTTGGAGTGTTTTTGGTAGTAGTCAGCGGTCTGTAGCTTCTATAGTTGAAAACGTCACGGTAGTTGGAGTGTTTTTGGGTAGTAGTCAGCGGTCTGTAGCTTCTATAGTTGAAAACGTCACGGTAGATGGAGTGTTTTTGGGTAGTAGTCAGCCGTCTGTAGCTTCTATAGTTGAAAAACGTCACGGTAGATGGAGTGTTTTTGGGTAGTAGTCAGCCGTCTGTAGCTTCTATAGTTGAAAACGTCACGGTAGTTGGAGTGTTTTTGGGTAGTAGTCAGCCGTCTGTAGCTTCTATAGTTGAAAACGTCACGGTAGATGGAGTGTTTTTGGGTAGTAGTCAGCCGTCTGTAGCTTCTATAGTTGAAAACGTCACGGTAGATGGAGTGTTTTTGGGTAGTAGTCAGCCGTCTGTAGCTTCTATAGTTGAAAACGTCACGGTAGATGGAGTGTTTTTGGGTAGTAGTCAGCCGTCTGTAGCTTCTATAGTTGAAAACGTCACGGTAGTTGGAGTGTTTTTGGTAGTAGTCAGCGGTCTGTAGCTTCTATAGTTGAAAACGTCACGGTAGATGGAGTGTTTTTGGGTAGTAGTCAGCCGTCTGTAGCTTCTATAGTTGAAAACGTCACGGTAGATGGAGTGTTTTTGGGTAGTAGTCAGCCGTCTGTAGCTTCTATAGTTGAAAACGTCACGGTAGATGGAGTGTTTTTGGGTAGTAGTCAGCGGTCTGTAGCTTCTATAGTTGAAAACGTCACTGTAGTTGGAGTGTTTTTGGGTAGTAGTCAGCCGTCTGTAGCTTCTATAGTTGAAAACGTCACGGTAGTTGGAGTGTTTTTGGGTAGTAGTCAGCCGTCTGTAGCTTCTATAGTTGAAAACGTCACGGTAGATGGAGTGTTTTTGGGTAGTAGTCAGCCGTCTGTAGCTTCTATAGTTGAAAACGTCACGGTAGTTGGAGTGTTTTTGGGTAGTAGTCAGCGGTCTGTAGCTTCTATAGTTGAAAACGTCACGGTAGTTGGAGTGTTTTTGGGTAGTAGTCAGCCGTCTGTAGCTTCTATAGTTGAAAACGTCACGGTAGTTGGAGTGTTTTTGGGTAGTAGTCAGCCGTCTGTAGCTTCTATAGTTGAAAACGTCACGGTAGTTGGAGTGTTTTTGGGTAGTAGTCAGCCGTCTGTAGCTTCTATAGTTGAAAACGTCACGGTAGTTGGAGTGTTTTTGGGTAGTAGTCAGCCGTCTGTAGCTTCTATAGTTGAAAACGTCACGGTAGTTGGAGTGTTTTTGGGTAGTAGTCAGCCGTCTGTAGCTTCTATAGTTGAAAACGTCACGGTAGTTGGAGTGTTTTTTGGGTAGTAGTCAGCCGTCTGTAGCTTCTATAGTTGAAACGTCACGGTAGTTGGAGTGTTTTTGGGTAGTAGTCAGCCGTCTGTAGCTTCTATAGTTGAAAACGTCACGGTAGTTGGAGTGTTTTTGGGTAGTAGTCAGCCGTCTGTAGCTTCTATAGTTGAAAACGTCACGGTAGTTGGAGTGTTTTTTGGGTAGTAGTCAGCCGTCTGTAGCTTCTATAGTTGAAAACGTCACGGTAGTTGGAGTGTTTTTGGGTAGTAGTCAGCCGTCTGTAGCTTCTATAGTTGAAAACGTCACGGTAGATGGAGTGTTTTTGGGTAGTAGTCAGCCGTCTGTAGCTTCTATAGTTGAAAACGTCACGGTAGTTGGAGTGTTTTTGGGTAGTAGTCAGCCGTCTGTAGCTTCTATAGTTGAAAACGTCACGGTAGTTGGAGTGTTTTTGGGTAGTAGTCAGCGGTCTGTAGCTTCTATAGTTGAAAACGTCACGGTAGTTGGAGTGTTTTTGGGTAGTAGTCAGCGGTCTGTAGCTTCTATAGTTGAAAACGTCACGGTAGTTGGAGTGTTTTTGGGTAGTAGTCAGCGGTCTGTAGCTTCTATAGTTGAAAACGTCACGGTAGTTGGAGTGTTTTTGGGTAGTAGTCAGCGGTCTGTAGCTTCTATAGTTGAAAACGTCACGGTAGATGGAGTGTTTTTGGGTAGTAGTCAGCCGTCTGTAGCTTCTATAGTTGAAAACGTCACGGTAGTTGGAGTGTTTTTGGGTAGTAGTCAGCGGTCTGTAGCTTCTATAGTTGAAAACGTCACGGTAGTTGGAGTGTTTTTGGGTAGTAGTCAGCCGTCTGTAGCTTCTATAGTTGAAAACGTCACGGTAGTTGGAGTGTTTTTGGGTAGTAGTCAGCGGTCTGTAGCTTCTATAGTTGAAAACGTCACGGTAGTTGGAGTGTTTTTGGGTAGTAGTCAGCCGTCTGTAGCTTCTATAGTTGAAAACGTCACGGTAGTTGGAGTGTTTTTGGGTAGTAGTCAGCGGTCTGTAGCTTCTATAGTTGAAAACGTCACGGTAGTTGGAGTGTTTTGGGTAGTAGTCAGCCGTCTGTAGCTTCTATAGTTGAAAACGTCACGTAGATGGAGTGTTTTTGGGTAGTAGTCAGCGGTCTGTAGCTTCTATAGTTGAAAACGTCACGGTAGTTGGAGTGTTTTTGGGTAGTAGTCAGCGGTCTGTAGCTTCTATAGTTGAAAACGTCACGGTAGATGGAGTGTTTTTGGGTAGTAGTCAGCGGTCTGTAGCTTCTATAGTTGAAAACGTCACGGTAGATGGAGTGTTTTTGGGTAGTAGTCAGCGGTCTGTAGCTTCTATAGTTGAAAACGTCACGGTAGTTGGAGTGTTTTTGGGTAGTAGTCAGCGGTCTGTAGCTTCTATAGTTGAAAACGTCACGGTAGTTGGAGTGTTTTTGGGTAGTAGTCAGCGGTCTGTAGCTTCTATAGTTGAAAACGTCACGGTAGTTGAAGTGTTTTTGGGTAGTAGTCAGCGGTCTGTAGCTTCTATAGTTGAAAACGTCACGGTAGATGGAGTGTTTTTGGGTAGTAGTCAGCGGTCTGTAGCTTCTATAGTTGAAAACGTCACGGTAGTTGGAGTGTTTTTTGGGTAGTAGTCAGCGGTCTGTAGCTTCTATAGTTGAAAACGTCACGGTAGTTGAAATTTTTTTTTTTTCAAATTGTCGCTGCCGGCGGATCTTCTATATATTTGGCTGTGGTTTTTACTGCTTGTTTGTTTTCCACTTCTGATTTTAGAATCTGATGTACTTTTTATAGTTGGTTTTTTGTCCCTTTCGTCATAAAATAATTATGTTATATAATCCTGCCATCTATTGATTATATCTTTGTTGTCTGTTAGCATTTTTCCTTTTTGTTTGCAATACATCCACTTTCGGTGACTTTTAAAATTATTTACAAGTCATTATCTTTATTTCCGTGTGCATCCCACGTAAATCTTGTTTATTTTCCATAGTTTTGATTTCTAAACATCTTTGGCTGAGCAGGTTTCTTTGCCTTTTTGCACAATTTGCGTATTTCATGATCTATTTTGTTGTATTGGGTAGTGTTCTTCGCTTGTCTTCTTTCTTCCATTTTTTCCAAGATAGCGTCAGTTATCCATTTTTGTTTTTGTCTTTTCATTTTTGGGTAAGGTGATGCAAGTTTCTTGTATGCATTTATTTATGCATTGCCATTTTGTTGTACATTTTTCATCAGGATTTTCTCTGATGTACTGATCAATCCCTTCTTCTAGCAGCCTCTGATATGTGTTCTTTACTTGTATTATATAAGTATGTTTAACATCTTTCTGATTTAAAGCTGTTTTGTCTAGTTGTATTGTTGATGAATGTGTCTTTTATTTGTTTCTCTTTAGTTTGGCTTTCATTTTAATCATTACATGATTGTAATCTGAGTTAATATCTGCTCCTGGATAATTTTTGGCTTTCTTTACGCTGTTACGGAACCTATCTTTTATCATTATGTAATCTATTTGATTCCTCTTCTTATATCCATGTCTTTTCTATGTGTATAGTTTCCTTTTCTCTTGCTCAGAGTAGGTGTTGCAACACAAGTATTCAGCCCTACTGGGAGATACTTGCCTTAATAGGAAAATACAGAAATACAATTTATTCCCGAGCTGTGATCGTAATCCTATGCTATAGTCATGAGAACGCCTTCGCGTAAGGCATTGTCCACAATAGCTAATTTTTAGTTAGCTGAGTGGCAGTGTTCCTAAGCGTTAGGCTTCTCGCGGCAAGGCGCAGTGCCATGGAGTACAGGTTCGATCCTGCTTCAGACCATATATTGTTCTTTGTTTTTTTCTGTTGTTTTTTATTTTTCATTTTTTCTGAGTGCTGTAGTACATACCTCTTCCTCCTATGATTCCCTGAATTATCGCCTCGGAAGTTTCCCTCTATAATAATATTAATTTATTATTATTTGTCTCCTGTTGCATATTATAATCCTGTTTTCTTCACAGAATTGCATTAATCTTCTACGTTTTCCTACTTTAGCATTCTTATCGCCCATTACAATCGGGATGTCTGTAGATAAAACTTGCTTCATAACTTTATTTAGATCTTCATTCTATGCCTCTATTTGTTCATCTGTATAGTTTTGAGTAGGTGCGTATGTCTGTAGATAAAACTTGCTTCATAACTTTATTTAGATCTTCATTCTATGCCTCTATTTGTTCATCTGTATAGTTTTGAGTAGGTGCGTATGTCTGTAGATAAAACTTGCTTCATAACTTTATTTAGATCTTCATTCTATGCCTCTATTGTTCATCTGTATAGTTTTGAGTAGGTGCGTATGTCTGTAGATAAAACTTGCTTCATAACTTTATTTAGATCTTCATTCTATGCCTCTATTTGTTCATCTGTATAGTTTTGAGTAGGTGCGTATGTCTGTAGATAAAACTTGCTTCATAACTTTATTTAGATCTTCATTCTATGCCTCTATTTGTTCATCTGTATAGTTTTGAGTAGGTGCGTATGTCTGTAGATAAAACTTGCTTCATAACTTTATTTAGATCTTCATTCTATGCCTCTATTTGTTCATCTGTATAGTTTTGAGTAGGTGCGTATGTCTGTAGATAAAACTTGCTTCATAACTTTATTTAGATCTTCATTCTATGCCTCTATTTGTTCATCTGTATAGTTTTGAGTAGGTGCGTATGTCTGTAGATAAAACTTGCTTCATAACTTTATTTAGATCTTCATTCTATGCCTCTATTTGTTCATCTGTATAGTTTTGAGTAGGTGCGTATGTCTGTAGATAAAACTTGCTTCATAACTTTATTTAGATCTTCATTCTATGCCTCTATTTGTTCATCTGTATAGTTTTGAGTAGGTGCGTATGTCTGTAGATAAAACTTGCTTCATAACTTTATTTAGATCTTCATTCTATGCCTCTATTTGTTCATCTGTATAGTTTTGAGTAGGTGCGTATGTCTGTAGATAAAACTTGCTTCATAACTTTATTTAGATCTTCATTCTATGCCTCTATTTGTTCATCTGTATAGTTTTGAGTAGGTGCGTATGTCTGTAGATAAAACTTGCTTCATAACTTTATTTAGATCTTCATTCTATGCCTCTATTTGTTCATCTGTATAGTTTTGAGTAGGTGCGTATGTCTGTAGATAAAACTTGCTTCATAACTTTATTTAGATCTTCATTCTATGCCTCTATTTGTTCATCTGTATAGTTTTGAGTAGGTGCGTATGTCTGTAGATAAAACTTGCTTCATAACTTTATTTAGATCTTCATTCTATGCCTCTATTTGTTCATCTGTATAGTTTTGAGTAGGTGCGTATGTCTGTAGATAAAACTTGCTTCATAACTTTATTTAGATCTTCATTCTATGCCTCTATTTGTTCATCTGTATAGTTTTGAGTAGGTGCGTATGTCTGTAGATAAAACTTGCTTCATAACTTTATTTAGATCTTCATTCTATGCCTCTATTTGTTCATCTGTATAGTTTTGAGTAGGTGCGTATGTCTGTAGATAAAACTTGCTTCATAACTTTATTTAGATCTTCATTCTATGCCTCTATTTGTTCATCTGTATAGTTTTGAGTAGGTGCGTATGTCTGTAGATAAAACTTGCTTCATAACTTTATTTAGATCTTCATTCTATGCCTCTATTTGTTCATCTGTATAGTTTTGAGTAGGTGCGTATGTCTGTAGATAAAACTTGCTTCATAACTTTATTTAGATCTTCATTCTATGCCTCTATTTGTTCATCTGTATAGTTTTGAGTAGGTGCGTATGTCTGTAGATAAAACTTGCTTCATAACTTTATTTAGATCTTCATTCTATGCCTCTATTTGTTCATCTGTATAGTTTTGAGTAGGTGCGTATGTCTGTAGATAAAACTTGCTTCATAACTTTATTTAGATCTTCATTCTATGCCTCTATTTGTTCATCTGTATAGTTTTGAGTAGGTGCGTATGTCTGTAGATAAAACTTGCTTCATAACTTTATTTAGATCTTCATTCTATGCCTCTATTTGTTCATCTGTATAGTTTTGAGTAGGTGCGTATGTCTGTAGATAAAACTTGCTTCATAACTTTATTTAGATCTTCATTCTATGCCTCTATTTGTTCATCTGTATAGTTTTGAGTAGGTGCGTATGTCTGTAGATAAAACTTGCTTCATAACTTTATTTAGATCTTCATTCTATGCCTCTATTTGTTCATCTGTATAGTTTTGAGTAGGTGCGTATGTCTGTAGATAAAACTTGCTTCATAACTTTATTTAGATCTTCATTCTATGCCTCTATTTGTTCATCTGTATAGTTTTGAGTAGGTGCGTATGTCTGTAGATAAAACTTGCTTCATAACTTTATTTAGATCTTCATTCTATGCCTCTATTTGTTCATCTGTATAGTTTTGAGTAGGGCGTATGTCTGTAGATAAAACTTGCTTCATAACTTTATTTAGATCTTCATTCTATGCCTCTATTTGTTCATCTGTATAGTTTTGAGTAGGTGCGTATGTCTGTAGATAAAACTTGCTTCATAACTTTATTAGATCTTCATTCTATGCCTCTATTTGTTCATCTGTATAGTTTTGAGTAGGTGCGTATGTCTGTAGATAAAACTTGCTTCATAACTTTATTTAGATCTTCATTCTATGCCTCTATTTGTTCATCTGTATAGTTTTGAGTAGGTGCGTATGTCTGTAGATAAAACTTGCTTCATAACTTTATTTAGATCTTCATTCTATGCCTCTATTTGTTCATCTGTATAGTTTTGAGTAGGTGCGTATGTCTGTAGATAAAACTTGCTTCATAACTTTATTTAGATCTTCATTCTATGCCTCTATTTGTTCATCTGTATAGTTTTGAGTAGGTGCGTATGTCTGTAGATAAAACTTGCTTCATAACTTTATTTAGATCTTCATTCTATGCCTCTATTTGTTCATCTGTATAGTTTTGAGTAGGTGCGTATGTCTGTAGATAAACTTGCTTCATAACTTTATTTAGATCTTCATTCTATGCCTCTATTTGTTCATCTGTATAGTTTTGAGTAGGTGCGTATGTCTGTAGATAAACTTGCTTCATAACTTTATTTAGATCTTCATTCTATGCCTCTATTTGTTCATCTGTATAGTTTTTGAGTAGGTGCGTATGTCTGTAGATAAAACTTGCTTCATAACTTTATTTAGATCTTCATTCTATGCCTCTATTTGTTCATCTGTATAGTTTTGAGTAGGTGCGTATGTCTGTAGATAAAACTTGCTTCATAACTTTATTTAGATCTTCATTCTATGCCTCTATTTGTTCATCTGTATAGTTTTGAGTAGGTGCGTATGTCTGTAGATAAAACTTGCTTCATAACTTTATTTAGATCTTCATTCTATGCCTCTATTTGTTCATCTGTATAGTTTTGAGTAGGTGCGTATGTCTGTAGATAAAACTTGCTTCATAACTTTATTTAGATCTTCATTCTATGCCTCTATTTGTTCATCTGTATAGTTTTGAGTAGGTGCGTATGTCTGTAGATAAAACTTGCTTCATAACTTTATTTAGATCTTCATTCTATGCCTCTATTGTTCATCTGTATAGTTTTGAGTAGGTGCGTATGTCTGTAGATAAAACTTGCTTCATAACTTTATTTAGATCTTCATTCTATGCCTCTATTTGTTCATCTGTATAGTTTTGAGTAGGTGCGTATGTCTGTAGATAAAACTTGCTTCATAACTTTATTTAGATCTTCATTCTATGCCTCTATTTGTTCATCTGTATAGTTTTGAGTAGGTGCGTATGTCTGTAGATAAAACTTGCTTCATAACTTTATTTAGATCTTCATTCTATGCCTCTATTTGTTCATCTGTATAGTTTTGAGTAGGTGCGTATGTCTGTAGATAAAACTTGCTTCATAACTTTATTTAGATCTTCATTCTATGCCTCTATTTGTTCATCTGTATAGTTTTGAGTAGGTGCGTATGTCTGTAGATAAAACTTGCTTCATAACTTTATTTAGATCTTCATTCTATGCCTCTATTTGTTCATCTGTATAGTTTTGAGTAGGTGCGTATGTCTGTAGATAAAACTTGCTTCATAACTTATTTAGATCTTCATTCTATGCCTCTATTTGTTCATCTGTATAGTTTTGAGTAGGTGCGTATGTCTGTAGATAAAACTTGCTTCATAACTTATTTAGATCTTCATTCTATGCCTCTATTTGTTCATCTGTATAGTTTTGAGTAGGTGCGTATGTCTGTAGATAAAACTTGCTTCATAACTTTATTTAGATCTTCATTCTATGCCTCTATTTGTTCATCTGTATAGTTTTGAGTAGGTGCGTATGTCTGTAGATAAAACTTGCTTCATAACTTTATTTAGATCTTCATTCTATGCCTCTATTTGTTCATCTGTATAGTTTTGAGTAGGTGCGTATGTCTGTAGATAAAACTTGCTTCATAACTTTATTTAGATCTTCATTCTATGCCTCTATTTGTTCATCTGTATAGTTTTGAGTAGGTGCGTATGTCTGTAGATAAAACTTGCTTCATAACTTTATTTAGATCTTCATTCTATGCCTCTATTTGTTCATCTGTATAGTTTTGAGTAGGTGCGTATGTCTGTAGATAAAACTTGCTTCATAACTTTATTTAGATCTTCATTCTATGCCTCTATTTGTTCATCTGTATAGTTTGAGTAGGTGCGTATGTCTGTAGATAAAACTTGCTTCATAACTTTATTTAGATCTTCATTCTATGCTCTATTTGTTCATCTGTATAGTTTTGAGTAGGTGCGTATGTCTGTAGATAAAACTTGCTTCATAACTTTATTTAGATCTTCATTCTATGCCTCTATTTGTTCATCTGTATAGTTTTGAGTAGGTGCGTATGTCTGTAGATAAAACTTGCTTCATAACTTTATTTAGATCTTCATTCTATGCCTCTATTTGTTCATCTGTATAGTTTTGAGTAGGTGCGTATGTCTGTAGATAAAACTTGCTTCATAACTTTATTTAGATCTTCATTCTATGCCTCTATTTGTTCATCTGTATAGTTTTGAGTAGGTGCGTATGTCTGTAGATAAAACTTGCTTCATAACTTTATTTAGATCTTCATTCTATGCCTCTATTTGTTCATCTGTATAGTTTTGAGTAGGTGCGTATGTTGTAGATAAAACTTGCTTCATAACTTTATTTAGATCTTCATTCTATGCCTCTATTTGTTCATCTGTATAGTTTTGAGTAGGTGCGTATGTCTGTAGATAAACTTGCTTCATAACTTTATTTAGATCTTCATTCTATGCCTCTATTTGTTCATCTGTATAGTTTTGAGTAGGTGCGTATGTCTGTAGATAAAACTTGCTTCATAACTTTATTTAGATCTTCATTCTATGCCTCTATTTGTTCATCTGTATAGTTTTGAGTAGGTGCGTATGTCTGTAGATAAAACTTGCTTCATAACTTTATTTAGATCTTCATTCTATGCCTCTATTTGTTCATCTGTATAGTTTTGAGTAGGTGCGTATGTCTGTAGATAAAACTTGCTTCATAACTTTATTTAGATCTTCATTCTATGCCTCTATTTGTTCATCTGTATAGTTTGAGTAGGTGCGTATGTCTGTAGATAAAACTTGCTTCATAACTTTATTTAGATCTTCATTCTATGCCTCTATTTGTTCATCTGTATAGTTTTGAGTAGGTGCGTATGTCTGTAGATAAAACTTGCTTCATAACTTTATTTAGATCTTCATTCTATGCCTCTATTTGTTCATCTGTATAGTTTTGAGTAGGTGCGTATGTCTGTAGATAAAACTTGCTTCATAACTTTATTTAGATCTTCATTCTATGCCTCTATTTGTTCATCTGTATAGTTTTGAGTAGTGCGTATGTCTGTAGATAAAACTTGCTTCATAACTTTATTTAGATCTTCATTCTATGCCTCTATTTGTTCATCTGTATAGTTTTGAGTAGGTGCGTATGTCTGTAGATAAAACTTGCTTCATAACTTTATTTAGATCTTCATTCTATGCCTCTATTTGTTCATCTGTATAGTTTTGAGTAGGTGCGTATGTCTGTAGATAAAACTTGCTTCATAACTTTATTTAGATTTCATTCTATGCCTCTATTTGTTCATCTGTATAGTTTTGAGTAGGTGCGTATGTCTGTAGATAAAACTTGCTTCATAACTTTATTTAGATCTTCATTCTATGCCTCTATTTGTTCATCTGTATAGTTTTGAGTAGGTGCGTATGTCTGTAGATAAAACTTGCTTCATAACTTTATTTAGATCTTCATTCTATGCCTCTATTTGTTCATCTGTATAGTTTTGAGTAGGTGCGTATGTCTGTAGATAAAACTTGCTTCATAACTTTATTTAGATCTTCATTCTATGCCTCTATTTGTTCATCTGTATAGTTTTGAGTAGGTGCGTATGTCTGTAGATAAAACTTGCTTCATAACTTTATTTAGATCTTCATTCTATGCCTCTATTTGTTCATCTGTATAGTTTTGAGTAGGTGCGTATGTCTGTAGATAAAACTTGCTTCATAACTTTATTTAGATCTTCATTCTATGCCTCTATTTGTTCATCTGTATAGTTTTGAGTAGGTGCGTATGTCTGTAGATAAAACTTGCTTCATAACTTTATTTAGATCTTCATTCTATGCCTCTATTTGTTCATCTGTATAGTTTTGAGTAGGTGCGTATGTCTGTAGATAAAACTTGCTTCATAACTTTATTTAGATCTTCATTCTATGCCTCTATTTGTTCATCTGTATAGTTTTGAGTAGGTGCGTATGTCTGTAGATAAAACTTGCTTCATAACTTTATTTAGATCTTCATTCTATGCCTCTATTTGTTCATCTGTATAGTTTTGAGTAGGTGCGTATGTCTGTAGATAAAACTTGCTTCATAACTTTATTTAGATCTTCATTCTATGCCTCTATTTGTTCATCTGTATAGTTTTGAGTAGGTGCGTATGTCTGTATTAGTGCTATGTCGAATTGTCTTTCATTTTAAGCAGTATAGTCCTATCATTGTATGTCCAGTGGGTACTTATTTATTTTTGTAGCTCTCTTTTTATTAGTATTCCTACACCTCTTTGATGCTTTGTTATTTATATTTTTCGTCCTCTATGTAGCCACATTCTTTCCATCTTGTCTCTGATATGTCTAAAATATCGATGTTTAATTGTGCTTGTAAAATAAGATTTTCCAATTTTCCTTCTTGGTAAAGAGTCCTAACATTCCATGTAAATTTTCGTAGATCTTCCTTCTGACATCAGTTAGCGTTTCTCTCCGTGGCTTTCTTTTGAATAGAACATGATGAGGCTCCAATATTTCTCCTATAGATCCAGACAATACTTCAGGCGAACGAAAGATAAAATATTGAACAAACCGCCACAAGTTCCCATTGACTCTCATGGAATCTTACTAAAGCGAGACTAATTATTATCTGATTATTTGTGTGAATGTTTGTTTACGGTCGTGACTTAGATAAATGATCAAGCCAATCTGGCAGTTTGGGACGATTACATTTGTGACTGAAATAATAAACCGACAGGACAGTCCGCGCATAAAAGGGCAAGATAAACTGTCAGTTTTGCTTCAAAGACGCGCTACCAAAAAAAAAAAAAAGTGTTTGACATTACCAGGTGAATTGGTGGCGATGGTCAGCGTTGTCTTTTCCACGAATGGCTAGTTCAATATTTGTACTAGGTGTCCGTGGTTTGTCTTAACATTGATCTAATGCCATTGTTGACAAGGGGAGTCTTGCATCAAGGTTATGGCTGGCGGCCCAGTTCTCGAGGTTCTCATTTATTTTAAGTCTCCAGTCATGAGCGCCGAAGAGCTGGACTGCGTCATCTACAGTTTTGATGACTTTGTTGAATGTCCTTTATTGTTAGCAGTCTCATTCTTTTCCGCAGAAGCACTGCCTTTTGTTCCACGATCGTATATTTGCTTAGCGTCAGCGCACATACTAGACATTGTTACGTATTCAGTCCTATTCTGAGTTCTGACTCCACGTGCTTTTCTTTTTCTCGGCGACAAGCTCGGAAATTGTTCTCAATAATCAGCGTGACTATCTTGTTCTCACCATATCTCATCAAGAATATAACTATTTCTTTGTAACCCTGCTTTAAATGGACTACTAGAGATTTTAAAAGAAAAGACGGCCAGGCGTAATGCTGATCAATAATGGTCAGATGGCTAAGAAGAATATGGTCACTAAATTATATTATGATACACGCGATGCTTGGCGGGATTCTTGTTTTCTTCAAAAGTTGCACTGCACTGTTGTTAATGGCGGACAGATCTAACTTGTTTCTGTTGCCATTTAACGTCGAGAGAAGATGTGGTGTTCAGGTAGGCATGGTGCCTCCTGTACAGTTCTCTTCATGCTGCCTCCTGTACAGTTCTCTTCATGCTGCCTCCTGTACAGTTCTCTTCATGCTGCCTCCTGTACAGTTCTCTTCATGGTGTCTCCTGTACAGTTCTCTTCATGCTGCCTCCTGTACAGTTCTCTTCATGGGTCTCCTGTACAGTTCTCTTCATGGTGTCTCCTGTACAGTTCTCTTCATGCTGCCTCCTGTACAGTTCTCTTCATTGCTGCCTCCTGTAAGTTCTCTTCATGGTGTCTCCTGTACAGTTCTCTTCATGCTGCCTCCTGTACAGTTCTCTTCATGCTGCCTCCTGTACAGTTCTCTTCATGCTGCCTCCTGTACAGTTCTCTTCATGGTGTCTCCTGTACAGTTCTCTTCATGGTGCCTCCTGTACGGTTCTCTTCATGCTGCCTCCTGTACAGTTCTCTTCATGCTGCCTCCTGTACAGTTCTCTTCATGCTGCCTCCTGTACAGTTCTCTCATGGTGTCTCCTGTACAGTTCTCTTCATGGTGTCCTGTACAGTTCTCTTCATGCTGCCTCCTGTACAGTTCTCTTCATGGTGCTCCTGTACAGTTCTCTTCATGGTGCCTCCTGTACAGTTCTCTTCATGGTGCCTCCTGTACAGTTCTCTTCATGCTACCTCCTGTACAGTTCTCTTCATGCTGCCTCCTGTACAGTTCTCTTCATGCTGCCTCCTGTACAGTTCTCTTCATGATGCCTCCTGTACAGTTCTCTCATGGTGCCTCCTGTACAGTTCTCTTCATGCTGCCTCCTGTACAGTTCTCTTCATGGGTCCTGCCATTTCATGAATCCATCAAAGTTGATATTTCCTCCGAATGTCCGTTGGTTATGAGCTGAGTGATAAATGCTGTATGGCGGTGATCTTTCTAATGCCTGCTCCATTTGATGCCTTGTTTGCTAACATCAAAACTTGTATTAGCCCTATCTTGTGTTCACAATCGTTTCTGTCTCTCGTAGTTTCATCTAGCCTTTCTCCCAGTGTAACTGGTATGTTTATCTTTGCCTAAAGCTTTCGTCTGCATGTCTGCAGGTCTCTCCTGTTTCCCCCTTTCCCTGGTAACACAAGTTCCTATGGGATTGCCTGGAGTGCTGTGAAGCCAAATGTATCAAAAGTGATGGGATATAAATTTTGTTTGCTTCCCTGAGTTATTACATTATTTGTTGTATCTGTATTTGTGAAGAAGTCAAGTAGCAAAATGATAGACGCTACTAGTTCTAGGTCGCTATGTTGCTTACCCTACGTCTTTCCTTCTACAACGTTTTACGATGATGCTAATGAAATCTATACAGGCACAGTACTTGAGAGATAAAGACCCTCTCAAGACAACTCAAAAACATCTGCCGCTTGTCGAGTCCTCGTGCCCTGCCTATCGCGAGCAAGCGAT
This sequence comes from Megaustenia siamemsis, assembly GCA_032433765.1. Lineage (NCBI taxonomy): Eukaryota > Metazoa > Mollusca > Gastropoda > Stylommatophora > Ariophantidae > Megaustenia > Megaustenia siamemsis. The sequence continues at coordinate 52,026,616 of JAVIAB010000059.1, read as the reverse complement.
TGTTTTCCCCTCGATTCTGTTTATTGGTCCCGTGAACGGGTGACGCCACCGTCCCCTGTCTGTTGAAGTCGGTGTGTCGTTTAGGCTGACTCCTCCTCGTCTTCTGCAAGGTGTGGGCTATACATTTGAAAAAAGTAACCATCATATGTGTTGTGCTCCTGCGCTTGTGCTTGAAATGTATATATATGGAAGGACGGAGAGGAACCTCTAATGCTTTGGTTGTATGGAGCTGTCTAGCCTTGTCTGTTAAACGTTTGTAGACATTGTTTGCTGTTAGAGAGATATAGATTTGCTTCTACTCACTAACACATTGCGCAGGCATTGGATTTGTTATCACAGGATATACATACAGCTCACGTTTCAGGGATTTGTTATCACAGGATATACATACTGCTCACGTTCAGGGATTTGTTATCACGAGGATATAATGATATACATACTGCTCACGTTCAGGGATTTAATACTCGCGGATCTCTTCTGCTCTGAGTTCCTTATTA